>SCLG01000160.1:531717-546455 GCA_004367875.1 Oikopleura albicans | reverse complement strand
GTTAACGGCGCACCCTGTGTACATGTATTTCCGGTTAACTGCTAGATTCCAGCAGTTAACCAGCAGCTGAAAGAAACAAAATCTTCTGAATTTTGCATAATCCAAATAATTCTTAATTTTAATGATTAAACCAAACAAAAAAATTTTCCGTAAATGTGTGTTTAATAATGAAAATAGAAAAAAACATAATATTTATCTCTTATTTCTTTGTTTTGAGAATTGCACACTATAAAGTCTAACTTACACTTTTTTAGGAACGTAAAATTAAGATTAACCAACAGTTGTTACGTTACGGGGTAAAGTTAAGCATAAACTGGATTACCCAACTACAACCAATTTTTTTTTAATTCTGCGGCAAATGGTAATTTTTTTTTTTTAATATTGACTTTATTTGCTCTCTACAAAAATACTAGAGGCGGGGAAATTTCTAGGAAATTCACTTTTGGTATCGATTGATGATTAAGAAGAGAAAAAAAGCCATAACCACCAAACTTTTTCGAAAAAAAGTGCTTCGAAAAAAAGTGTTTCAAAAAAAGTGGATTGTAGTGGGCTAATTCAGTTTTGGCTCAAGTTCACCTTGTGATAAATTTTCTTTGAGGCCTCCAAATGGGTCATTCTTTTGGTCACGTTTCAAGTGCCTTAATTAATTTTTTTTTACTTTTTTTGGCTTGAGAAGGAAGTTTAAACAAAGATACCTATCTATACAACTATCATAAAATAACCGTAAAGTCGTAAAATATCATGGCTGGTGTTTATGCAATATATTTTAAAATAATATTCCAGGCAGTGACTTCCTTCAACAAATTGTTGATTACTATTAGTAAAAGATTGACCATATCTCCCTGGCGTAGAATCACCGTGTAGACTCCTTTACATTCGATTACTGTTTTTATTTGTGTCTATAATAGTAATTTACTTATTTTTTCGTATAGAGAGTATGTCAAAACAAGTTGCACTTGTGACCGGCGGAAGTTCAGGCATTGGTTTGGCTCAAGTTGCACGGTGAATTTTTTGAAGTGCAATTAAAATTATTAAACTAAAATCGTATGTCAAAGTCTGTCAAGATATGATAATTTGTTTACGTTACACGGAAAATTGCAGCGCGTAATTATGACTTATTAGATCAAAAAACGTCTAGATTTAGAAGTGTTAATATACGCCATATGACTCGTTATAGCCTATAACTTATAGGGCAACCCGTTATAAGGCTACTTTTTGAGAAACCGAAATTTCGTTATAGGGCTAATTTTTTTCAATTTTAATCCAATCCTAATAAAATAATCATAAAATAAATGACGCATACCGTACATGTCATATTTTTCTGTGCAAACAGCACCCAAGAATCATTAAGTAAACTTTTTAAAGTTAATTTCAATTACTTATAACTATAAAATAACTTTTTTCGTTTCCTGAGTCACTCTAATATTTAGGTGGGTATCTGAAGGGTTTGAAGTTATTCTGTGTGGTCGTGATCAGATTAAAGGAGACAAAGTTGCCAAAAAGCACAAGGCCACGTTTATTCAGGATTGGTTTGAAAAAGTACAGGCTGTCGCACGAAATCCGGTTGAGAAATATATTTTTAAAAATGTCGCATCTTATTTGTTGCATTTTTTTTATTTTTGCAAACCACGATATAGTGTGATATTACAAAAGTCGAAAATGTAAAAGCACTGTATAATAAAATTGAGGAGAAATTCGGTCGACTTGATGTTCTTTTCAATAATGCTGGGGGTGGAGCTCCGGTCGGAAAAGTGACCGATTGTCCCGAAGAAATATTTGACGAAGCTTTGAAAATCAATTCCTTTGGACCATGGATGATTATGAAGTACATTTTGATTTATAATTTTATTTAGTCATTTACACTAGGTGCGCCGTTATGTTACAAAATCAAATTAAATAAAGTGTTACATAACGGCACATTGCGAACGCCAAAAAAATAATAAATTGTAACATAACGGATCCTACGGGGAAAATATTGCGCAATATGTGTTTTTTGTACAAATTGTAACTTAACGGAAAATAAAGATTACGTAACTCGAAAATATTGCGCAATACGTGTTTTTTGTACAAATTGTATCATAACGGAAAATTGTAAGACGGCAAAGTGCGTGGGCGATAATGCTGGAAAAAAAATTTCAAAAAATTTTTAACATAACGGGACGAACGGGAAAAATTGTAACATAACGGCGCACCTGTGTATAATACATCACGGAGGTTTGTCATATAACGGTCGTTTTTGACCGAAATAAATAACTCATATTTAAAAGTTTGTTGCAAAATTCGGGACAAAAATTATCGATGCGATAAAGGAGCGACCCCTTGCCGTTTTTCGAAAAATAAAGTCAATAGAAAGACTCTTTGTTCAGGTATGCCGTGCGTCTCATGATTAAGTGTGGCAATGGGGGCAAAATTGTTAACATGGGTTCTTTGTTTTCGATAACTGCTGCTGGATCAATGGCGCAAGCAGGTATTCAAATAATTTGTGTTTGATACAATTTGTGTTTAAAACAATTTGTGTTTAAAACAATTTTATACAAAATGTTAAATTTGAAAGGGACTGAATTTCCTATAGAACGACGAAAAGTTGATTTTGTACGATAAAATTGCAAATAAAAAAATCTGGAAACTTACGTGAACATTTTTAGCCCAATCTATGGCCACCTTTAAAAGGTGCACATTTTCAAATGGACTTATTGTAACATTTAATATAGGCCACTACGGCATGTCGAAATCCGCCGTGATGACAATGACGAAAATAGCAGCTATTGAACACATTTCTGAAATGGGTTAAAAGCCAAAATAAGTGTCGTAAATTTGAAAAGACTGTTATTGAGTGTAATCAATTTAGTCATTGTATGCCGTTTTGTTACAAAACCAAATCAAAAAAAGTGAAACATAACGGGACGAAGGGGAAAAATTGTAACATAACGGGTTGTAACATAACGGCGCACCTGGTGTACGGAATTTCCGTGTCGGCGTATTTTAAGATGATACACGGAACACTAGAAACGCTAGGCCGATTGTCATGAAACTCAACCGGTAGTGTATGTGGGCATCGTATTATGTATAGTACCGAAAACGTGATTGATTAACACCTACGATCAATTTTGATGTTAAACAATTTTTAACCCTATTTTCGACCGAATCCGAATAAATGCGGTTATTCCCGGATGTGTCTATACCCCAATGATGACACAGGATCCAAATATATTCAAACCATTCAATCCGACTCATGCCGCAACTGACGAAATCATCATGCCAAAAGACATTTCTGGTGCGGTATCATTCCTGGTAGGACCAGATGCAAAATTTATTACTGGCTTCTCGCTCATAGTCGACGGTGGATATACCGTTCAATAAAAACAAATTTTCAAAATTTTTTGACTTATATTATATAATAAATATATATAAGTTACAGTCCTTGCTCCCAAATCGTTACGACTTGTGGTTCAAAAAATCGTAACGATTTGGGGGCATAACGTCATTTCGTAACGATTAGGGGTCATTAGCTTTTTAACCCTTCAAATTGATGTTTTTAGTGTTTTTCATAATCAGAGTCCTTTATACACAAGTGTTACACCGCAAAGAGTTACAAGTGACGTCATGATTTGAAAACGTTACAATTTTTCGACCTAAAAACGTATGAACAACGTACATAATAACATATCAAATTAAAATCGTAACGATTTGGGGTCACCAGACCTCGGTGTATATAGTTTTTGATATGTTATTCGAAAATAATGTTTTTTTCTATAAACCACTAGCGCAGTAGAGTTGCAACACTAATTTAAGAAAATATCAGCATAACTTCACAATATGTTGGCAAAAACGGAACGAAAAAAATCACAAAATTGGTCAATTACAGTCCCCGACGCTAAATGCGATACCCTTACATACCCTTACATACCCTTGTACATACCCTTACATACCCTTACATACCCTTGTATATTCTGAAATAAAGGCAATTGACCTTCTGCCGCCCCTTTCGGGTCAAACATTTTCTAGCAGTAACGCCTACATGATGCGCTCTTAAGCGGGGGTTGCCGTTAAGCGGGTGGCTTCCGTTAATCGGCCATTTTTTCCTAAATTTGCTTATTCTACGTTACAATAAACAAATACATCTGAAGGAGACTCAGTGAGTACAGGGAGATGGTTTTAAGGTCTGATATTCGCTCCGTTATAAGGTCTTATTGTACGTTTTCCCGCGTTTTCTTCCAGAAAAGTTTCACGCGGAAACCCAGATGCCATAAACACAATGCTCTAACGGTTGTTAATTTGTTTTATATACCGTAAATCGCCCACGCATTGACCACTTAAACGGCTACTTATTGAATACTTCGGTGGCCGCTTGAGAGAGCACCCTGAGTTTTTTTTTAACAAAATCAAAGTGAGTTTCACGGTTTTACTTTATATTATTATGGACTGGTTTTTTCCTCGACTAAACCGCTAAAATACAAGTACTTATGAAATTTTATGATAATTTATTATCTATTGATTAAGTTAATAATTAATAAATAACACATGTAACTATAGAAAGTAAAAACAAAAACTAGTTTTTACCATATTAGTCCCCGTTTTCAGGTTCATTTGATCTCGTTTTAGCCATACTTTTCGAAAAAATCGAAAAAAAGTTTGCTTTTTTATGATGTGCAGAACTTTGGCGGGAAATAATAAAGTATAATAAACGATTAAGGAGGTGAGGGACACGTTGTTTACAAAGTGTCATGACAGAAAAGTGAGGGTAAAAGTCGTTATATAATGTAAAAGCCTATTCTAGGGGTTGTAAAAACTCATTGTAATCGTAAGAAAAAAAAAATTGGTACTTCTTGCTCAACCAATCAAAATTGGAAGCGCGAGACGATTACCGTGTTACGCTTACAATCTGAAATTTGATTTTTTCGCGCCTTTTTACTACATCGAAAATTAACTTTTTTATCAAATACCAAGTTATAATATACACCGCCTCTTCCCGGAAGTTAACAAAATCTCCGAAAGTTAACGAAATTAATGAAAGTTTGGCGACATTTTTATCACTTTTAGTTTTGTTAACTTTCGTAGACAGGTGGTGTAGAGTACAATAAAAAAAGTTTTATAACNAATTGGTACTTCTTGCTCAACCAATCAAAATTGGAAGCGCGAGACGATTACCGTGTTACGCTTACAATCTGAAATTTGATTTTTCGCGCCTTTTTACTACATCGAAAATTAACTTTTTTATCAAATACCAAGTTATAATATACACCGCCTCTTCCCGGAAGTTAACAAAATCTCCGAAAGTTAACGAAATTAATGAAAGTTTGGCGACATTTTTATCACCTTTAGTTTTGTTAACTTTCGTAGACAGGTGGTGTAGAGTACAATAAAAAAGTTTTATAACCTCAGTTTCTAGATTTTGAGTTTTATTTGTCAACAACAGGGTCCTCAACCCCCGTTTTTTTTTTCAGTTGGATTTTTTTACTTTTGTGTATAATTCGTGAAATTTGTTCATTGAGTGCCCTTCAACTTCGTGCTTTATTTCAATTGATGAAAGTTCATTCAGTGGGACGCAGCGATTGACCAAATATTTTTTTAATTACTAAGTTAATAATTATTTTAATATAACAATTAATTCCAATTGTTAATTAGTTAATTTGATCTTTTGAATAAACCACCTGGGCCGTTATCGGGTGACACTTTATAGAGTCAAAATCCGTTATCGGGTCAAAATTTCGACGAAAAATGTTGACTCAATAACGGCGCAGGTGGTGTCTCTCAATTAAATTTTCTAATGTTTTAGTTACATTTACATAGTGCCTCCGACACTCATACTACCGGAATAAATATTGTTAAATTAAAAAAAAATATCAGGATAAGTTTAACACTGTGATTTTTTTTAGCACGGGTTCATTTTTAGATTTCCGGTTTTTCCCGTTTTCACATTTTCTTTATAGTGACCGGACGTAACCGTAAATGCCCACAATCAACGAATATTGATATCGCCAATTAAATCAACGAATTTAAAAAATATTATTGCGGACCCTCAAATCTGGTATTGGGTGTCTAAAATTAATTTAAATTCAAACAAATCTTATGTTGAGATTTCCCTTTCATCAATGTTAACAAAACCTTGGAACGACTTCCAGCGTAATTTCTCAAAAAAGTCATTTCTTGCGCGAGTTCGAGGTATTCTTTCAGCTCGTCAAGTGTCATATACGATCTTTTGGGAGGATACTAGAGTGTGTGGGTTTAACCTTTGGACACATTTTTCTAGGAGATCCCTGAACACATATTGTGGAGAAATGTTCACACTATGCATTAGCACGTTTGTTAGTCTTCGGAGATCCATCTGTTATATTTTAAGTAATTTGTTAACTGACTCAATAAATATAATGTTTTCGCTAAATTTTTTTGTGGTATCCTTAAGGATGGTTTCTGCCGGGTTTTGTTTTTCCTTTTGGTAGCCATAACTTATCATTATAGTTGTTTCTTCTTTTCTATGTAAAATGTATTTCTCTATGTTGACTTTCTTTGCCCTTTTAATAATAGGAAACCGCACCAAAACGTGTCTAAAATGCAAATGTAGACAAATGGCCACAACATATGTTCAAGGGTTAAAGAAGGAAAGAAGATTGTTTTAACAAAAGCTTTGAACAAAAGCGTTGCGTTAAGGTATAAGCGTTGCGTTAACGTACGGGGTGGTTATATGAAGGGCAATAGTTAACAGTCATGCGCATCGTCGATGCGGCATCGATAAAAAAAAGCTCGAAATAAAGTGAAAATGGGTAGCTAGCTACCCAATATGCGCATGACTGTTAAAACAAATTGTTTGTGAGTGATATTATATTTTTTTCTGCTTTTTCCTGAAGGTCAGTGTCCGCACTACCCAAAAGTGGTCATGTTAAAATTAAAAGTGCCTGGTGTGAATCAGGTTTTTGACCATAGACGACCAGTACATATCTGGTAATGAATTAGACACACATTTATATCCAAACTTAGTGTGTTAGGTCGTTTTGATCGTATGATTGTACTTCCTGTTTTGACGGACTCTCGTTCATTTTCTTCCAGAGGTAGCTTGATGTCACTTAGACGAAAAACTTTATGTGAAATACAATTGTGACGAAATGAGATAACAAAACTGATAAAAACAAGTCAAAAATACCAAATTTTTCGAAAGTAGTGTTTTGGCCATTCGACGTAAAATTAAAAAGTGGAATGTAGTGGTATAATCCAGTTTACGCTCAAGTTCACCCTGTCACGAGATAAACTAAATTTAAAGCCTCCAAATTGTCCATTCTTTTGGTCAAAAAAATTAGTGGTTATGGCTTATTTGTTTACTCATAATGAATTTTTGATACAATTATATAAGTGCGTGTTAAAAAATGGATCTCCGTATTGTCATTATAAGTATTTTTCATAAATTTTTTTTTTTGAATTTATTTCACCAGCCTTGTCCAGGATTTTCTATGACAGGTACCGCTATAACAACGCCAAATATAATAAAAATCATTGTTAAACCATTGTAAAGCATTATTCCGTATTTCTGAATATTCAATAAAGGAGGGTTACGTAACTGTTTTGAAGTTAGTGAGTCAAAAGTTAAAAACATTATTTACCCGTTCTAGAAGTGTAATTATCCCGTTTTATGATGTAAGGACCTTACGGTAACGGAAATTAACGGAAACAAATGACAACATAAATGTTCGTTAATGAACTATTGATACAGTTCGACCCGTATAATAAAAAAGATATAAGTTTTACCCATATACACAAAGCTATCAGGCAGGTTTTTCTCAAAAATGGGTTGATTATTCTGCCTACGCATCGCGCTGTTATCTTATATACAGGGTGAGGTAATATAGATGCTAAGCCGTTTTTTGATGACTTATATTCGTTCAGCGCACTTCCGAACCAAAAACGGCTCAGCATCTATATTACCTCACCCTGTAATCTATGTCTTACCAATTAAATATTCGGTCTCTACGTTTAGTGATACTAACGTTTCATCGAACTTACTTGTTTCTAACGCCGTCTGCGAGTAACTGAAAATAAAAGTATAACACAGTTGGTTATAACCTTGCATACGCGGAAATACTAGTGTCTACTTACATAGCTCAATTCTAGGAATTATGACATTTCCTCCCTGAATAATTCAAGGAAAACCTAACGTGCCATGAAAGGTTCCACAAATCTGATAGCCCTTAGGCAACCCTTTCAAGTCCAGTAGTCTAGATACACCTAATACAGCTATGAATATAGTTTACAGTACAGATGAGTGGTTGCGCAACGTATTTTCTAGACTCCACACGTTACAAAAGCTGAAAAAGATGTTACACAGTTGGTTATGACTCATAACTTATGAGTTATTACCTGACGTACATAGAAGTTATACTATAGTAGTGTCGACCACACCTCCGCACTATAGAGTTAACTACACTAGTGTTGGAAGCATTGGGGTGCGTTGGCCAACGTCCAACGCATTAGGAACGTTGGACGTTAGAGAAAGTTTCTTCCCAACGCGTTCGGATCGTTGGGCGCTGGAAAAAAATTATTTTTCTTAACGCGTTGTGAGCGTTGGGGAAAAATTCAAGCGCTGGCCCGCTTTCTCATAATAAAGGCCACTTTCTCATGATAAGGGCCACTTTTTTGACGAAAAAGTTTTTTTCTCATAATAAGGGCCAAAATAGGCACTTTTGGCCAATAAATTGGCATTTATCTTTCATTATAGGGGCCATTATGACCGATTTTTTTTTTACTCATAACAGGGGCCAAAATGCGGTGTGATGGGTGGCCCTTATCATGAGAGATTTTAGTTTTTGTCTATTGTGCATGCGACATTTTTTCTATTTTTCAGGAGACAAAAGTGGCCCTTATCATGAGGGGGGAGTGTACTTACCACTACTTTTATAGCTAACATTAGAAACAATTAAAAAAATGTAAAGGTTATCTTGAAAAACTTCGACTCGAGAAGTCCGTTAAACGAAGACAAATTGATTCGGACACCAGGTTTAACGATAAATTTGACATCTAACACATTTGACATTTAACATACCATATACACCACATGGCTACGGAACTTAGCAAAACATTTGGAGAAAAAAGGTGTTAAGTTCCGGGCATTTTGTTAAGTTCGAGGCATTTTGTTAAGTTAAGGGGTGTTAAGTTCCGTAGCCATGCGGTGTATAACATTAACAGTCAATTTTATAAACTTGTCAGTTCTGATAATGATGACAAATATTTGGCTTGTTCTTTGAGGGTTGAAACCATTTTTAAGTAAACAGTTCAGTAAAACGCACGCTTCATGGCACTGCTGCTCAAAAATAGAAAGTCACACGGTCTCTTATCGGGTATCACACGACTGGTCTGCGGTCTCCACTGGTACCAAACGGCGCGCGGCGACTGGTACACTACAACGACTGGTACTTGTTAACAGTCAAATTTGGTATCAGTCGTTGTAGTGTACCAGTAGAGACCGCATACCGTAAAATTTTGGTATCAGTTTTTTTCGAGCGGCTAAAATCGGCTCATGCGCGTAATTTCGGTGTCAGTTTAGATACTATCTGTTTTGAGGTGTCACCACATCATCTGGTACTATTTACATTGACTGTTCCGCCTACTCCGTGCGCAGTTATTGAGCACCTTTAAAAGTTATTTAGTTCACGAAATCCCCCGCTTGTGCTACTATCCGGCAGGTCTCTCATTGGATAATGACAATTTGGTATTGCACAATTGTCCACTCGTGCTTTTATCGGCCATCCTGCGCAGTTATCGTGAATAATTCACCCTGTCGATATGAAATTTTTATTTGCTCCCCGACTTTGTAATCGATTATTCTATGTTGATTGTCACTGCCGTTACATTTAATACAATAAAACTCCTAAAAAGACGTCTTTTATATGCCCATGCGGAGAATCATGCCCAAAATCTAATCACTGTCACAATCACGCTCAAATCACAAAATAACAAAAGTTTGAATCACAATACCGCTAAAATCACGGGGTGACCAATCACGGTCACAATCACGCTCACGCTCAAATCACAAAATCACAAAAAAATTTTGGACACTCACGCCAAAATCACAAATAAATCACGAAATCACACTCATCATTCAATCCAATCACACTCACAGTGAGTCATTAAGTTTTGAATCACAATCACGTCAAAATCACGCTATGTATGTGATTGTGAGTGGCTGCTCGTAGACTTCTCACCCTGGCCAAATTTTTTGATAAAGAACTGTTTTTGCCACATTATAGAGCGCGAAAAGTTCTCGAAAAATTCTAGAACTTGCTACGGACGTTCCCGGAACTTCATTGTTCCACATTTTTTACTAACTTTTCGAGCTCTATAATTTGGCAAAAACAGTTTTTTATCAAAAAATTTGCCAGGGTGAGAAGTCCACGAGCCGTAAGTGTGATTTTATGTTTTCGTGATTGAGATTTCAATCTCTGCTTTCAACTGCAAATATTGACAGAAACAAGGGTTTATTAAAATCATCTTTTGGGATGTCGTGAGAAAGGGAGATCTTCTGGTATGTCTTGAAGGAGAAGTTCAGCAAGTTTCAAACGAAATTTGCTTATATCTTCTGGTGTAAAATCAAAGTCAAAACGACTAAAAGCAATGCAATGTGCATACTGAAAATAATTTTTAGCAAATTTTTAAGAACATATTTGTCATGGGGTGAGCCATTTACACGGAAGTTAACCAAGCATTCCCAATATTTAAGACTTTCCAGACATATCGCCTACATAGCTTGCTGTTGCTGTGTCTGGGTTTTGAGTTCGGTTCTTAAACTGGTAGATATTTCCATTCATCGATACTTGTTAATCATAAATTGAAGATATTTGTAATCTTTGTTTTTCAGATATTTCGTCAAATTCTGACATTTTCAAGGGTTTTTTTTTACGAATGAGAAAAAACACGATTGAAAATGTCAGAATTTGACGAAATATCTGGAAAATGAAGATTACAAATATCTTCAATTTATGATTAAACTGGTAGTGTGACAAAAAAAGTATTTACCTACATGGAAGAAAAAAGATTGTATTACACCAAGTGCGCCGTTATGATACAATTTTCACGTTCGTTTCGTCTGTATCGCCCACGCACTACGCCGTTATGTTACAATTTGTACGAAAAATTGTTACCTATTCGGGTAACTATGTCATTTGTTACCTATTTGTGTGTTACCTATTTAGGTGAGGGACTGTATTTCGAAATATTTTCCCCGTATTATCCGTTATATTTACAATTTATAATTTTTTTGGCGTTTTCTAGCGAAATTACCTACACACTGTGCCGTTATGTTACATTTTTCCGTTATGGTACACTTTTTTTGATTTGGTTTTTTAACATAACCGCGCATTTGGTGTACCTTGAGAATATAAACTCCGCAGTCGAAATTATTTTGTTGTTTTGGTATTTTTGACGACCAAGAAACAACTTCCCATCTTGAATCTTCTATGAGATAAACCATTAGATCGTGAATCATTCTTAGTTTATTTTTGTCATTTTCGCTTGGAATTGTATTCAATGAATCCATATAACAAATACGACGACTAAAAAGGTCAACAACAGCCAGTGTCCAGTGACAACCATCAATATTCACGGGAAACAATACGATTTCGGTTCCCAATGGTATGTGAGTATATTGTCAAAATTGCAAATACAAATTAATTAGAGGGTTGAGGGCACCGTGGTCTTTTGCGGTTAGGTCTAGGCGCCATCGCCCAATTCAACTAGAATATACGCGCGAAACAAAAAAAAATGTCAGGGCGAAAACAAAAAAAAGAGAAGCGCCCAGGTGGCACGAAAAATTGAACAAAGTAAGAATTGAGCGCAGCGCATCATCGAGCGGTATTGGAAAGAAGCCCGCTTTAACTTAGAGACCCTAAGTTTTTCGCGGACTCTTAAAAATCAAACCAAAAAATTACTATCACAAAAGTCTTTGGGTAGACGTTTTTTGCAGAATACGTGTACTGGATCTAGTACACCAGGTGCGCCGTTATGTTACAAAACCAGATCGAAAGAAAAATTAACATAACAAAAAAAATGTAAAATAACGGCGGTAAAATAATATAGTGTGTAGGCGATTTCGCTGAGAAACGCCAAAAAATTATAAATTGTAACATAATGGGGAAAATATTGCGCAAGACGTGTTTTTTTGTCGAAATTGTAACATAACGAAAAATAGTGATTACGTAACTCGAAAATATTGCGCAATACGTGTTTTTTTGTACAAATTGTTAAATAAAGTAAAATTGTAACATAAAAGCGTAGTGCGTGGTCAATAATATTGAAAAAATTTCAAAAAAAATTTGTAACATAAAGTGACGAACGGGAAAAATTATCACATAACGGGGTGTAATATAACGGCGCACTTGGTGTATTAAAAACGTATTTTGAGAACATGTTAAAATTGTTTATCGAAAACAAAAAAATACAAGAAAACGTTTTTTTCGGACAAAATAGAACAAAGGTTTTTCGCCGAAATTTTAAGTTAAAAAATGATTACCAGTCCAAAATAGTTCGTATTTTCATCTTTCCTTATCCGTGTTTCTTCATGGTTAATCTCACGTTCAAGTATTGTCATGACCACAGTCTCAAAACAAACAACACGTAGTGGCGTATTATATTTTTGACTTTCATAATTTAAACGTTGAAAGTACCTATTGATACACGCGTCGCTCAGCCAATTATTACTAATAAGATCGTTTAAATCGGACTTTCAGAGCTTTTTTCATGTAAATAGAATTGAATTCCATGAATCATGGCGTATGAGTTTGCCGAGCCCTGTCACAAACCGACTGCAGTTAAGTCCCAGGGGGAAGTAGGGCAAAACGGGTATTGCTGACCCCCCTCAACTTTTCGATAAAATTCGATTGACAGTATTTTTTTTGCGTAGGTTGGAGATTTCAAACAGATCTCTAGGGGGCCCTGGTCAATTTCTGAATAGTCAGATCGACGTAGTTTGACGAGCTCTACAACTTGGCTTTACCATTTTTTTAATTATTGCGAATTTTTGTGATTTTTTAAGTGTGTGTATATAAACACGCGTTTTCCCCCTACGGGTTCCCAAAAACTCTTTCCTCCAGAGAGTTAAGACTCTTATTGTAAATGATTATTATAAAGATATTGAAAAAGCTCCCTTATAAAAGTTCACACCACGCTCTGTAAGGGATTTGTTCGGTTCTGCGCTTTTAACAATGCTTTAGTAGATTTTTTCTAGATTACACAAAAAGTAATTTTAGTATATCGTTAATAAATCAAAAATCGAAGTTATTGTGGGTCAATGTAAAAAAACTACCTTTGGTATAGCATCATGTTTGATGTCAGTATGGGATTTGATGCCCTTTTCGCCGATGCTTTTTTCGAAACATTTTTTTGTACCCAGGGTTGAAAAAATTGACCAACAAAGCTCTTTTTTGGTCTTGTTTTTTTCATCCATGGTCGAAAAAGTCGGACAACGGAGCATTTTTTCTTCGGCGTCTTTTTGAGAACTGGTTTAGATTTTTTACCGGCATCTAAATTCGGCTTTGCACTGGGCTCAAGAGGTAAATAAGGGTTTCTATTCCAGAAAAGTCAAAACTAAACTCCAGAATTCTGTTAACCCGATACCGCGCAGTGTTCCCACAACTGTTCCCGAGCGACTATTTTAGTGAATATCTCGGATCTGGGATAAGATATAGTTATGAAACCTTTTTAGTTGATTTTTTTATTCTTTTTTTATTGAAAACAATATGAGTGATGTCATAAAAGTGCGGTATTTTGTCGTGAAGAGGCGCTAAAAAAAGTAATTTTTGGAAAGTCAAACAAATAACGACGCGTTGGCAGGGGAAAAGACTTATATTTCTCAGTTTTTTTGTCAACAATAGACAATTGTAAGATATTTTTATAAACAATAGCCAATGTATAAAATATATTAGCCCAAAACACCTTTCGAGTTTTTCATTCTGATAAATGTTAATCAATACGTTCATAAGTCTGGGACCAGATGTGTTCCCACTGCGCCGTCCCTGAATAGTACCTAGGGCGCGGCCTAGGGTTAAGGTCTGATATGTAAGAAATTTTTTATTGTAAATCACGATAGAGAAGAAATCACATCGCAAATTTCATCCACGAATTGACTTGATTGAAATAAAAACAGAAATTATCGTTATTTTATTACGGAAAAATGTAAAAAAAGACGGATTTGTATTATCCTTGAGCGCCAAAGGGTTCCCTTTTCTTCGTTTATTCGTTTGTCCATATACGCTCTTCTTTTATAATTTATAGTATAGTTATAGTTTGAAGCAATTTTAACCGTAAGGTTGCAGGACGGTCCTGCCAGGACCTTATTTATATATTTATATCCAAAATATATAAACCAACTCGTTCTTTGAAAGGATCTTTTCGGAGTTAATAATAATACTTGGTGGTTTGATTAAATAATGTGGTCTTTGTTTTTCATTAGATGAGATAGAAAGCTGGAAAAAAATAGTCTGAAAAAATATCGCCCATAAGGGTTAGGACAGGTGGATTTTCAAATCGAAAAAATCGCGGCTCATAAGGGACGGAGGACTGTAAATTCGACGCAGTTTTTTTCGACGGAGGAAATTTAATTCGACGCAGTTTTTTTTTCTGATTCCAACTATGTTATTTTCATAAATTTTGGACAGTGTTTGAAAAAATCCTATGTTGAATACACAGGTTAAGTACTTAACCGTCCACTAAAATTTTTTCAAAACTGGACGGTTAAGCCGGTAGTGCGTAGGCGATTTTTT
>SCLG01000160.1:515744-531563 GCA_004367875.1 Oikopleura albicans | reverse complement strand
AAAAAAAGGAAGTGGACGGTTAAGCAAAAATAGCTATTTTATATAAAAACCTGATCTCTTATAACACGTGACTCTTTTCTATGACTGTTATTTCTTACTATTTTATACTTTCTTATTCAATTGACCATTGAAAAAGTTTTAATATTGCTATATGACATTAATTTTTGAGAAACAAAGAGAAAATTTTCAAAATAATTTACTAAAAAACGGACGGTTAAGCCAAACTGGACGGTTAAGCCGGTAGGGCGTAGGCGTTAGCTCTGAAAAAAAGTTAGCTAAAAAGTGGACGATTAAGCCGGTTCCGGACGGTTAAGTACTTAACCTGTGTTATTGTTTTATTTGCGATTTCGCAGTTCACCCAATATTTGAAATGCTTAAAATTTCAAGAATTGTGGGCGATAATTATTTTATGCATTGATATCATTCATGGTACCTTTTTAAAAAGTTAGGTTCAGTTGAAGTGAATAATACGAATACCATACCGTATGGTACGAATACCATACTGTATGGTCCATACGGTTAAATAAAATTCGATGTTTATTTGTAAACCAATTGAACGTACCGTCGTTAAGTGAATGTCACAGTCGGACATCAATTTGATCATACATTTAAATATTTTGACCATGGTCGACCAGTACTGGTCGAGCAGTATGTTCACATGCGTTTTTCGACTTCATCGAGATTATAATATAATTTCCTTGCAACGATGAATAATGTTTAGCAAAGGCAAACTTCTGATAGACTATAGTGTAAATTTTATTTACTGTCAATCGCCTTATAACCGACAAATTTTAACGTTTCATGAGTTTTCTATCTCTATTATTAAAGGTGTTGCAACATGTTGTGTAATTTGTATTTTAAAATACCTTAATTGCTCTTCTAATGTGCTTCAATTGCCTTTTTTCATAATAATTTATTGAAAACTCGTCTCAATTATGTCATCTTAAAGCCTTAACGATACTCGTTTGATGTTAAAAAACTAGGTTGAACTCTTATGATTTGCACTTTATTTTAAAACTAATGGACACTACTGGATCCGTATTCTTCACCGCTCTACTATTGTTTATTCACCATCGGGAGACAACTTTGTATCCATCTTTTTTGTGGTAAGTGCGCCTTAACACGACATCATATGAAAAATGATATGTTTCCAACTCTCGCATTCCTGGGGAAAATAGCGGTATTGATTTTAAATACACCGGGTGCACAGTTATCGGGCGGGTGGCTCGCTCTTGCCGTTATCGGGCGGAGTTTTTCCCCGAAAGCCGTTTCACTTTTCCGCTTACGCTTTACGAAGTTATCGGGCACCCTGAGTAGTTATAACGCTTCTGCACTGCGCAGTTACTTGGCCAAAAGTTATCAAAATAAAACTTTTTTGGACTCTTTTTGGTCATTTATATTTTAACTGTACGTCCCCATGGGCATATCCTTCTCCTTGATACAACCACTTTGCTCAATTGTTGGTTTTTCCAGTTTTTCCCGAAAAAAGTTGCGGTTTTACTACCGTTTTAATGGGAGCGTTTTACTTGGGCGGCAATGATTTACTTGGGCCAAAAGCTTCACTTGGGCCATAGAGTGGTCCATCAGCACTCGCGGGCGCCATCGGCCCCAGTGAAGCTTTTGGCCCAAGTGAAGCATTACCAAATAAAACATAGAAATTTGACCCAAATGAAGCACTCAGCCCAAGTGAAGCCCCATTTAAAACATAAAACCCCTTGGCCAAAGTGAAGCACCGGGCCCAAGTGAAGCCCTCGGCCCAAGTGACATTTTTGAAATGTACATATTATGGATAAGGGATCGAACAAAAAACGGCTGGAGATAAACCTTACGACGCGTCGCCTAAGTGGGGAGACTACAAAAAAATAAAAATTGGACAATAATACATGCTAAATTTTTCACATAAAGTTTAGCTGTCAACTATTTCGCTGTTAACGATGACAACCCACATCGAATCCATTGAACCTTTCCGAGCTTGAAAGATGATTGAGCCGCGTTGAAATATCGTCGAACTCTCTCTCTCTCTTCATTTTATTCCCCTGTGGCCAACATATTGATTTATGTTATTACTATATATCACATTAAGTGACAACACAAACGTTCAAGATGTGGGGCACAGTTTGGGCAGCTGCTACTCGTCAGCACCGGAAGTAGGTACCGGAATTTTAAATCTCTGGGAAAGGACTTTTTTATAACCCGTAGGGGGAAATTGTGTGCAGATATGCACACACTTAAAAATTCACAATAATTCGTAATAATTCTGGTAACGCTGGTGAAACCAAATTGTAGAGCTAATCGAACTACGTAAATCTGACTATTAAGAATTTCATTTGGGCCACCAGGGCCCCCTAGAGAGCTGTTTGAAATATCCAATGTACGCAAAAAATACCGCCATGGCGCGCCATTTGGCGCGCCAATGGAATTTTCTAGAAAAGTTGAGGTGGGTCAGCAATACAAATTCTGCCTTACGGGGCCTCCTTATGCGTTAAATCGACTAAAAACCAAGACGTATGCATTTATGCACACACGTCCCCTTGCGAGTTAATATTATTTTGGGATGTTTAAAGTGTTGTCAAGTTAAATCTTCCGAGGTTTTAGCTTGGCGTCATTTTTCAAACCCGAAATAGAGTGGGTTGGCTTGATGTGGCGTTTTAAACTTTGACAATTGGTTAGAATAAGCTGGAAAATGTGCAATAAGGTGGCCGGTCAAGCGCACGAGCCGGGAATTGCGAAATACCAAAGTTAAGAACTATACTATTTATGTGCACACAACGCGACGGTATTTGGGAAGTGGTCGGAGTGCACACAACGCGACACCCCACAATACGACGGTTATACTTTTGCTCATAAATTGTATAATTTTGTAGTAAATGAATTTTTTGAACTTAAACTCATTTATGGTACATTTGAATATCAGTATAAAATACAATGAAAGAAATAATTAATACCCAGGTCAATTCCGGACCGCTTTGCGAATTTGATCCGAAGTCCCTTTTTGTTCCGGAATAGGGCTTTTGGCCCAAAAACCGTTCCGGAATTAGCCTTTTTCGTTCCATAATGGGACTTCAAACCTCTTTTGAAATAAAATGCGTTCCGGAATTGGACTTTTTTTCCGAAAACTGTTCCGGAATTGGTCTACCCCCTGTAGTTAAGAAATCGACCATGATGGTAGGTATACCATTTTTAAATCAAAATCGCGTATATTGTGGACGGTGCGCACACAACGCGACGATTTTCGGGAAGTGGTAGTGTCGTTGTGTGCACATCTACTGTAGATATTACTATAGAATTCTTTAGATAGTACAATTATACGTTATGAATGGAGAGCAAAATGCAATTGAAATAGTTTTAACACGCTATTTGAAACGTTCTATAAAATACAATTTTTCACAATTATCCGTTCATTTCGAGAAACACGTCATACTCCATAATGGAATTTTGAAAAAGTACAGTTTTAAATTACTCAATATTATAATTTACATAGTTTAATGTTACTTAATATATCTAAATTACTATAAATAATATGTCTACAGTAGTTCTAGAAGCAACTGGTCTCCACGACTCGTATTTTTATATCTTTTCAGCGGTAGAAATTTTAAAATGTGCACCAATTAAACCTGCTCACATACCAATGTTTTATCTGAAAAAGATTCTTTCTAGGTAAGTGTATATATTTTTATGATAATATACATTTATGTAATTATATACAGATAGTTTCGCGACAAAAAAACCGCCCGATAAGTGCGTAAGGTACCCGATAAGTTATCGGCGATAACAGCTCAAGGTGTGGGCGGAATATGTAAAACAGGAAAAAAACACGCCAATAACAGCACGAGCAAGATATTACGCAATACCAAATTGGTATCATAAACCACCCGGGAAATTTCAAGATCCGATAATATTAGTCATTGTTTAATTGAACTAACAAAGCTTGATAAAAGGCTTTAACAGTCATGCGCAGCGTGCTTTGTATAAGCCTCATGCGCATCTGGGGTATTTAGCTATCCATTTTTTTCCTACAATCACAGAGCGTCATACAGTGAACGGATTTTTTTGATTATGATTTTATTTTGAAGCCCTCCTTCTTCTCTTACTGAAGCGGTTTACAAGTGTATACCGATTTAACCCGCGTCCTCCATGAGCGCAAACGTGTCGACGATTTTGTAAAAAAAAACCGTTTTCTAAACTTCCCAAAGAAATTATCTAGCGAACTATTTGACGGATTAATTTTTAACAGCGACCAAAATATAGGTGCAAATGTTTACTTTCAGAATATAACTTAAAAAAATANTTCTCCAGGAGCACTGTGCTGCAAGAACATATTGTTTTTCTCCAAGATAAAAACGTGAATTATTTTTTTTAATTTCAAAACCGTTGTCCGTTTCTTATTATCGTAATCCGTTCTTTCTTTATTTAGATTTAAAGTGAAAATGGGTAGCTAGCTACCCAATATGCGCATGACTGTTAATACTATATCTGAGAGAGAATCACTATTCATTGGAGCCATTCTTAGATTGTAGAATAATCAGGAGCTCAATCCATATCTAAAAATGGCATAAACCAGTGGGTTTTCAAACCAGTCGGTGGGCGGATAAAACCGATTTTTTTTGGGAAAAACCGGCCGGATAAGCAGTGTTAGAAAAGTTGGTCAATGTTCCAAATTTCTCCAACGCCCAACGCAAGCGTTGGCCAACGTTTAAATTTTTTTTTTGACCAACGCCCAACAATTTCAACACTGATGCTAAACGGATAGGTGGAAAACTATTTTAACTCTCAGGGGAAAGGAATTTTTGGGAACCTACTAAAAAAACCTACTAAAAAAACACCGTCAATCGAATTTTCTCGAAAAGTTGAGGGGGTCACCAATACCCCTACGGGCCCTCCATATGCCTTAACCGACAAAAAAACAGTTGCGTGTCTTTTTACACGCACTCCCCCTTGTGAGTTAAATAAGAAAGAGAATATGTCGAAAGGGCGTCTTGCTTTTACAAAGTATGCACACAGTATAAAATTTCGTTTAGCGTTGGAAAATTTTGAGATTTGGCCAACGCTTGAATTTTTCCTCAACGTTCCCAACGCGTTCGGAAGAAAAATTTCCCCAACGCTACAAAGGCCCAACACTTCCAATAGTGTCCTGAGGGGGTGAATCACCCCGGGTGATTAGTTAATACAAAAATAAACAAAAAAAAGTCCATTAAATTAATATGTGGAGAATTTAATAATAATGCGCAGTGCGTAGGGTGAATAACTACCAGGGTGCCTGATAAATGCGCCTACGCCCTGCGCGGAGAAGTGAAAAAAAAATTCACAAAAGTTTCATTTATAGAAAGTGATAACCTCTCACTAATACGCGAAAAATAACGCGTAAAGGGAGAAAAACTGTCATTTTAACGTTTAGTTTCCCAAAAAGTGTTACGTTCTCGTTATTTTGTTACGTTCCCGCTTGTTACGTTCTCGCTCCCACGACTGTATAACAAATTGTCTTGATTTTAAACGTCGAACTCGCCGACTAAATTACCTGCCATATCGAGTGTGGTACACGAAAACACGTATAATTAAGAATATTTGCCGTTTAATCCTTATATTCATCCTTCCATTTTCGATATGTTTACATATTATATCCAAAAAGAATACGGTCAAAATCATGATGGAAAGTAACAGTCTTCTAGAATAATCGGCGATCAGATAATACTGGGTAATAATCAGTATAAAACCGACCGAGTGCGAAGCATAAAGTCACCATTTTTAAACAATGAAAATTGGTTTTATCATCTCCATATTACCAACGGCCGTTTTGTCTGACCGGTTGGGGCTTTTTCGAAAGTTTCATGGTTTCACCGGACGAAAGGCAGGACGAGGAAAGACAGTTCGACAAAAAATGTGTAATGTAAAGACGTGCATCAAATGCGTCCATGTGTTTCAATATGAACGCTCTGAATACGCAAGCATGAGAAAAGGCTGTGCCAAATTACTCAAATTGAGCAGCTGTTGCCCATTAAAACTCATCATGCAAAATGGGTTCTAGAAAAATTGGCTTTAAACTACAACCATGTTATTTTCGTTTTTTTGTAGCGAAATCCACGCGGTGTCCCAAGCCACTGACATGATATAGATGATTGCAAATTAGAAATTATATCTTGGTAATGGATTAGGACACCGCGTGGATTTCACTACAAAAAGACTGAAGTAACAAATTTTGTAGTACATTATGTAGTAGACTTTATAATTACCATACGGTATAGCCTACACCATATCCTATAGGGCCTATACTATAGGCTTAGCAGGATATGGTTAAGGCAAATGTTAGTGATAACAATCTATTTTTCAAATATTGTGATATTATTTGTACTAAAGATGATGAAAATCGCATGAAAACCTTCTTTGTGCCACTGTTTAAGCTCAATTTTGACATTATCTTATTATCTTATACACAGAGTAAGTACTTAACCGTCCGGAACCGGTTTAACCGTCCACTTTTTAGCTAATTTTTTTTCAGAGCTAACGTCTACGCCCTACCGGCTTAACCGTCCGTTTTTTAGTAAATTCATTTGAAAATTTTCTATTTGTTTCTCAAAAACTAATGTCATATAGCAATATTAAAACTTGTTTAATGGTCAATTGAGTAAAAAAGTATAAAATACACCACTTGCGCAGTTATGTTACCGGCAGTTATGTTACCGATTTGTAATATTTCGTCATATTTTCGTAATATTACGTCATTTTTTTGCGAAATTTGGTCATATACATTTTAGCAAACCCGCCTACACACTGCGCAGTTATGTTACCGTTTTTTCNAAAATAATTCAATTGCTTCATTATAAAGTGCTAAACAAGCGTTTTTTCCAAACGTCAAGTTTGTAAACAACACGACGGACCCATCCTTAAGTTTTAAAACTTTAGAGAAGCGATACTTTAAGCTAATAATAGATTTTTAAATGCTAAAAAGAGTATTTGTGACAAAAATGACTCATTTTGCGAATTTCATGAATTTTGCGCACGCCTACGCAATGAATTGCGCAATTATTGCGCAATTTTTTTCATAATTTTACTTTCCGCTTACGCCCTGCGCAGTTATGTTACCGTTTTTTGAAAATACTTCGGTAACATAACTGCGCAAGTGGTGTAGTAAGAAATAACAGTCATAGAAAAGAGTCACGTGTTATAGGAGATCAAATTTTTATATAAAATCGCTATTTTTGCTTAACCGTCCAATTCGTTTTTTTTTTAAATTTCCCCAAAAAATCTCCTACGCACTACCGGCTTAACCGTCCAGTTTTGAAAAAAATTTAGTGGACGGTTAAGTACTTAACCTGTGTATATATAGGTATATTATATTATATACAGTGATGACTCCCTTAAGTGACGCAAAAAATTGGCCAAAAACGCGTCAAAAATTTTTGGGATATTCAATGAACACAATATGAACAGTTTTATAAAATGTACTTATAAGATTATAAAATATCTAGAGAAAATCTAGATTCTTTATTTTTTTTGTAAACAAAAATCGAAAAAAAAACAAAAAAAACAAATGTAAGAAAGATTATCTGGAAATATTTTGTTTTCAAGCTAAATAACAATTTAACAAATCAATATCTTGCAATCCTTGACAAACTCAGATAAAAAAAGATACTTTTCAAACTGAAAAAGACGTCACTTAAGGGGTGCTTTTTTAAATCGAAAAAAACGCGTCACTTAAGGGAGTCGCGTCACTTAAGGGAGTCACCACTGTATTATCTTTTATTGAAAAATACTTCTCGATAATTGTTTTTAGCTTGAAAATGCAAATATTCCAGATTCAAGCTAAAAAAGAAATAAATAGGAACAAAATATTTTATTTTTTAATTAAAAAATGGCCTTTGAAGGCAAACCATCCCTTAAGAGCCGCGTTTTGGCAGCTTGAGTGCCGGACTCAAGGAACTGAGGACTTTACTTTAGAAATTGAAACACTATTATCTCATTTTCTTACAATTATGTCTCAATATCTCAACTTTACGGAGTAGGTTATGTTTCCTCCTAAAATTTATTTTGGCCAGGATATACCGTGAATGCAAAACAGTTTAAACATATCTACGCATTTGTCCGGTCCAAACATTTTTCTCTTCCAATTTTTGTTAACAAGTTTTTGTGTGTCCTTATCAAAATAACTATCCCTTTTTTGACCTATACTGTATAGCCTATACAGTATAGGCTATACATCATCATGTTGTCCTTCATCAATAACTTCCAAGCGGTAGTAAAATTTAAATACCCGTTTATTATCTGAGAAGCAATTAGCTGCTTTACTATTTATTGATGACACGGTTTAGGGAAACGCGAATTGATTAATATTTGTCTTTCACGATTTCCTAAAAAAATACAAACCTTACAGTAGTTAGGGTGACAATTATCACTTGCACGTTTGTGATTTTATGAGTCTTTAATCACTGGCTTACTGTCGTCCAGAAGTTAAATACATGTGTCGCCAAGTCGTAGTTGCCTAGTCTCCTTGTTTTTCAATTCTGCCTTTAACCATTACAGACCAGAAAGCCATGCAAGTTTTTTGTGTCTAAATTGCCACGGTGCTCAGTTTTTTTTTGTTTACAACAAAGTTGAAGAGCCGCACCTAGGGTGTCCGCGATTTGAATCAGGGGTCTTCAAATCACTTTTAAGCTTGTCCACCGGATAATCCTAAATTTAACTCCGAGGGGGAAGTGCGTGTAAATAGACACGCAACTTGTTTTTTCGTCGAATTAAGGTATATGAAGGCCCCGTAGGGCAAAACGGGTATTGGTGACCCCTCCTCAACTTTTCGAGAATATCCGATTGACGGTGTTTTTTTTTGCGTAGGTTGGATATTTCAAACAGCTCTCTAGGGGGCCCTGGTGGCCCAAATCAATTTTTGAATAGTCAGATCGACGTAGTTTGACGAGCTCTACAACTTGCCTTTACCAGTTTTTTTTAATTATTGCGAATTAATGTGAATTTTTTAAGTGCGTGTTTATTAATTGAGGTTGAAAATCACTCCAGTAAGAAAAGAAGAACAGGGCTTCAAAATAAAATAATAATCAAAAAATTCGTTCATGGTTTGGTGTGCTAGAGTTAATTAGGTAGCTAGCTACCCCAGACGAGTATGACTGTTATAGTAAACTCTATGCGCATAACTGTTAAGAACCCACTGAGCAAAACAATTCATTACGAGAAATTCCTAACTTTAACTCTCATGGTTCAAGGAGAACTTGATCACCTATAAAACGTGACTCTTTTCTATGACTGTTACGGATGATAAATTGACCATTGAAAAAGTTTTAATATTGCCATATGAAATTTATTTTAGAGAGAGAAAGAGAAAATATTGAAAATAATTTACTGAAAAAAACGGACGGTTAATGAAAACTGGACGGTTAAAAAAAATAAGTCCAAAAGTGGACGATTAACTCGGTTCCGGGCGGTTAATCGTCCATTATAGGAGTTTTTGGGAACCGGTAGGGGGAAATGTGTGTCTATAAACACGCACTCGACAAATTCACAATAATTCGCAATATTTAAAAAAACTGGTAAAGCTAAGTTGTAGAGCTGGTCAAGCTACCTCGATTCATAAATTGATTTGGGTAAGGCGGCCTTACTAAGGCCCCCTAGAGAGCTGTTTAAAATCTCCAACCTACGCAAAATACCGTCAATGTAGTTTTTTTCGAGAACTTGAGGGGGGGGTCAGCAAAACTCGTTTTGACCTACGAGGCCTCCATATGGGTTAAATCGACGAAAGACAAGTCGTGTGTTTATATACACGCACTTCCCTGGGAGTTAAGAACTGGACGGTTAACTACATATCCTGTGTATTAAATATTCACAGATTTATACGATGATGTTCAAAATGTGTCCTCAATGTGTGTCGAGCTTCCGCTTTAGACTGTTTGTCGCATAAAGCAATACGAAAAGTAATTCGGTGAAAATTACTGCTAAATTTATGATGTGGTCCAAGTTAATATAATTTTATCCCACCTTTAAATTACATAAGTCTATTAACGCAAGTAACACCTCACGTAACGGGCAACAAAAAGCGCATTGACGATAATCAGTAGTATCAATTTTGATATGGCTAAGTCGCTATAGACTCACACGGCCACTTTATACAGCTATAATCAGACCTAACCCAAGAGAAGAGAAGAGAGAAAGAAACCTTTATTCGAATTTTTCCCGCGCTGCAAAAAAATGGTTATTTACCTAAATAAGCTCACCGAGGAAGAAAAATTTGAACATTTCAAAGAATGGTTTTTGGCGAATGACGGGGAGGTGTTGGATGCATATGGACTTCACAACTTCCCTCTAACTGGGCGCGGCGTCATTGCTGAAAGGTATTTTACAGATCCAATACACAGGGTGCGCCGTTATGTTTCACTTTTTCCCGCCCGTGCTGTTATCTTTCACTTTTTTATCCTCAGAGAAAATATTATCCTCAAGAAAATATTATCCTCAAGTACATATATTTATATCTTAGGCCTTATGTCGTTATGTTTCACTTTTTTCCCGCTTGGGTCATTATGTTTCAGTATTTTTCGAATTTTTTTTTGTGAAACATAACGGCGCACCTTGTGTATTAACCGCTGGTGGCTTATTTCGGCGTTTATGAGTGCACAGGCTAAAATAGTTGGCAAAAGTTTTAAACTTATGATAATATTATAAGTTATGATTCATAACAAAGATTAAAAACATTAAAATTTAAGACTCATACAGGGTGCGCCGTTATGTTTTGCCCCGTTATATTTCACTTGTCCCCGCTCGTGCCGTTATGTTGCACTTTTTTGGACATTATTGTTCCAAATTACATATATTTATATGTTTAGCCCTACGCCGTTATGTTTCACTTTTCCCCGCTCGGGCCATTTTGTTTCACTTTTTTTATGAATTTTGTTGTGAAACATAACGGTACCGTACACCCGAGTTATTTTCTATAGTTAACAATTCAGGGATATCGCCAAAGGAGAACGACTTGTTCAAATACCTAGAAAACTACAAATTACAGCGCCATGGGTCATCCGAAATTGTCCAGAAGTTACGGAAATGATGAAATTCGCGGATTCCAGGCATGGTGCAATATTTAAGTTTACGCAAAATAATATTTTTTAATACTAATTTTTTTTTACCTTTTCAGCCATCATAGACTCCGAGTTTCCCAATTTGGGAAAGCGTTTCAAGTTCTCTGTTTATTTTGCTTATTTTTGTTCTAATAATGTCCATGAATAATGTCAAAAAATAAATAGTTAAAAAAAATGTCAAATGAAGCATGAATAAAAAACTTATTTTTTATTAGTACCGGTTGAGTTTCATGAAAGTCGGCCGAGCGTTTCTCGTATACCGAGTCGGCATATTTTAGGATATAAAGAGCAATGTTCCGCTTTTATTTTGAACTTGGCGGCATTTTCACGAAACTAAACCGGTTAGCAACCGGTGAAACAATATTTTAAATATCTAGAATCGCCTTTTTGGTCGGTAAAATTGAATAATGCTATTGAACCGAGTAAAAAACATTTGCAGGCAAATTTAATTATATAATATTTGGTGCTCATAAAAAATACTATACTTTATATATTTTGTTAGAGATCATAGACCTACTGCACAATAATCCTTAATTCCATATCACTATAGCACATGCATGCTGTATTTCTTTCAGTTTTCTTATTTCCTGATATACTTTTAAAGTAAATGAAGTATGACATTTTCTAAATTGACTTTTGGTACCATACTGGAATTGTTTGAGGACTTGATAAAAATAGTTAGTTGTTGACAGCCCAATTGACCTTTCTGGGGTAATCTTCACTTATTCAGACGATGCGGACATTTATACCCTTGGCTTATATTTGTGGATCAAACATATTGCCAAAACGGCGACTATTAACGCGTGGACGTGTTTACAGCCTTATTTTTGTCAGAAATAAAAATAGCGAACGGGAGCGGGTAGGAAATAAATATATCTTTATGCCCCCATTTTGGCTAAATATTATTGTCACCCAAAATAAAGTAATGAAAAAATCGACGCATGGGATGTGATAACACTATTTCTGCTTATTGAGCGACAACATGGAAGCGGTAGGTTTATGTTGATAGTAAACATTTTTTTCGCTATTTTATGGACGAGTTTAGCTGCTTGAGATGCATGGATTATAACATTAGTTTTCATGTTTTTTTTACAAATACTTTAAAAATTATAAAACAATTGTTACACGCTCTAGCGCCTTAACCGTCAGCGATATGAAATATTTAAAATTCCCTCAATGACTGCGACATGCCTAGGTGGATTAGTCGAAAAAGATTAAACAAAACTGCCGTATAACTACGAAGGTTTTCACGCAATATGTTTTAACTTTCAGGAGCTCTGTGTGCATATACACCACCTGCGCCGTCATGTTTCTGGCTCTTTTATTTCGGTCGATGTCATTGTTTCCGCTTTTTCGAGAATTTTTTCCACTTAATCCGCCTACGCACTGCGCTGTTATGTTTCCGCCAAAAATATTTTTGGCCTTTATAAATTCTTCGGAAAAAAAATATTAAGAAAATATTATTTTTTTTTTGAAAATTTGAAACATTCTAGAATAGCCCCGTAGGAGCTGTTATGTTTCCGCTCATACAAATTCCCGATAAATCGCCTACGCATTAAGCCGTTATGTTCCCGACGGTGCCTTTTTTGTTTCCGGTTTTTCGAACAATTTGGTAGAAACATAACGGTGCAGGTGGTGTATGCTAGTTTTCGATAAACGAGAAAACGAGTTTAAAAATTCCCATAGGAAACATCGGTAAAATAAGCCTCCTTTATGTTGAACAATAATATTTCCAAAAAACCATCTTTATTTGGCGAAAGCGACCCTTTTTGAGGTGCCTTTATTTGGCGACGCGATTTACGTTGAGTTTATGTACAACGGCCGCGTTTTTTAGGCCTTGAAGGCGGCCGTTGTGGGACTGAGGACTGTATGTTTTAAAAAAGGTAATTTAGCCTCCGAATTTCGAATGTTCATCGATTTCATTCCGAAAGAGTTTACACTGCCGATTGCGTGGCCGGAAGGATGCTCGCTTTTGCTCCCCAAGCAGACCCGTAAAGAGGTTTATATTTCACTCACCGACTCTCGAAAACGCTTCATTAAAATTCAAACTATAAACGAAAAAGCAAAGAAGCCCATTTTGCACAATTTGAATTTTAATGATTTCATTTGGACCCAATGTTGCATTACATCCCGTAATGTTGAGTGTGAGAACGTCTTCACAAACAAAACGGGTAAGTCGGGGAAGTGAGCCGCCCAAGTCGTGTCAAGTTGTCGGAACAGTTTTGTCAAATTGTCTGAACAGAAGAGTAAACGTGGTCTGTTTTGTCAGAATTCCGTTTAACACTAAATTTTCTATATTTTAGAGGTCCCAAACTGGCTAAAACTGAAAACACCCAATGACACGTCAGGCATAGCGCCGATTTTTGAAATGTTCAATCACGCCACCGACAGCAACGCCTACTTTGATTTCGACAAAATCAACAAAAAGCTTTTTGTAGCCGCGTCACGACCAATTGAAAAAGGCACCGTGTTCTGACTAATACAAAGTTTGTTAACGTAGCATTCCACCGGACTCAAGTACAGCCCCAACGCATTGATCGTGCCACTTTCGGCTAGAAAAACTGGAGTGGGGTGCTTTCGAGACCATTTGTGTTCGCGAAAAACCCCGTTTATGAATACGTTCGCCACAACACCATTTGGTCGCGAATTGTTGTTCAAAATATAGTTTCGCAACCACATGGTCGCGAAATGGTATTTTAAACAAGTTGCCGCGACCACTGTTTTTAAGTAGAAAAAAAAATAGGCACAAAACCTTAAAACACCATTTCGCGACCTTGTGATCGCGAAACCATATTTTGAATAACAATTCGCGACCAAATGGTGTGTTCGCGAAAGTACTCATAAACAGGTTTTTTCGCGACCCAAAATGGTCGCGAAAGCACCATTCACTTGAAAACTGGCTCGATAACAGCGTCAAGCAAAATGGTTTATAACCTGGCTGTTTAGCAGAACGAGCGAGTTAACTGGTCTTATAAGTTATGAGTCATACCTGCCCAAAAGCGACTTTCAGTGCTAGAACTATTTTAAGCGGAAAAAATTTTTAATTATCATGTGAACTTAGTTGTTATTAGTCTCAAATCGTTATATACCGGACGCTGAAAAAGTCACCGTATAAAACGTTTTCCTTCCTGAAATTGAAAAAACTAACCACATGATTTGAGGAAGACTTCGTCACTATGAGGTAATAACACGAGTTAAGGCCAGCAAGTCTTCATAAACTACTCTGATCGCGAAGATGATGAAATGCTCTTGCACTATGGTTTTTCTTTTCCGCCAGGTAACTTTGATATGATTATGAAACACTATCCATTACAACTCTTACAAACTCTCTTACAAACTTTCTGTCATTGTTTTTCACAAAATAGTGATTACTATAGTATGGGGTAAAATAATGTGCTTCTCGCTTTCTGAAATTTTGTATTCTAATAGGCGTGAAAACTAGAAAAGCGAGCAGCGCGTTATCATACCACGTACTGTATGTTATTTTTTTTCGTTTTTACACATTAATTTGTTTCAAAAAATTCGACTTGTATCGGAAAAACCCATCTACTTTACCCGACATGGAGGTGGGCAAAATGTCTGTTTAAAGGCTGTGTAGTACGCCACCTAACCAATTATATTAACAACTGTTCTGCTCATGAAGTGTTTAGATAATTGAATTTTGTTAAGATAATTTGGTAGGGCGTTCGGTTACATAAATAGAAATTGCGATACGTTTTGGTCCAAAAACTGTTGAAATATCCAAACTTCGTGAAGATAACTGGTGTTAAGATAACTGGTTAGGCAGTGTACGATGTTTTTCAGTCTGTGCAATTTTTCAAACAAATTTTACGGGTATCTCAGCAAAAAATAAACCCAACTCTTCGACCTCCTACGAATAGTTGACAATTCCGCATTTTTCGATGTTTTATCAAATCATCAAATGCCTGTAGAATTGACTCCATACACGTATCAGCTATTTTCAATTTCAGCCAAGTTTATCAAAATTTATCCATGAAAAGGGTATTTGTAATTACTTTCATTAATGTACCCTCCTGAAGTTATAATTAAAACTTATCTCCCAGGGGGAAGTGCGTGTAAATAGACACGCAACAGGGTTTTTCGTCGATTTAAGGCATATGGAGGCCCCGTAGGGCAAAACGGGTATTGGTGACCCCCCCCCTCAACTTTTCGAGAAAATTCGATTGACGGTGTTATTTTTTGCGTAGGTTGGAGACTTCAAACAGCTGTTTAGGGGGCCCTGGTGGCCCAAATCAATTTCTGAATAGTCAGATCGACGTAGTTTGACGAGCTCTACAACTTGGCTTTACCAGTTTTTTTGAGTTATTGCGAATTAATGTGAATTTTTTAAGTGCGTGTTTATTTACACGCATTTTCCCTCTACGGGTTCCCAAAAACTCCTTCCCCCTAAGAGTTATAATCCTTTTTTCAGGACAAAATAAATTCTCATTCTTAAATGTGACAACCAAAGAGATTAGTGAGGCAATTGGGTTTTCACTTGACGTTCCCGAAAACCAGATTTCGAAGCGTCTCTACGCTTGCAAGAATATGAAAATAAAGACGAGTGAAATGGCAATTTCGAAGGAAAAAATCAACATGGCTCTACGGGAGTGTGTTTTTGTTGCCCTTGGTGACACAACGAAAACACGAGTTCGAACACGAAACGTTATGCGGCTACTCGAGCAGTATTCACGGCAAAATCAAATTGTATGGAAATGTTCTGAAAAGTCAGTATTAAAAAGTTCAATTT
>SCLG01000160.1:496031-515737 GCA_004367875.1 Oikopleura albicans | reverse complement strand
TTATTCATATTTTCGGGATGTTGTACAAGATGTATGATATTTTATGATATTTTATGATATTTTATGATATTGTATGGTATTTCATGATATTTTATGATATTTTATAAAATTTTATGATTTATTTATTTTAACATAGACACTTATAAGAGGAAATTCGTCAAGTTTTGTACGGAATCAACCAATACTACTGGGTTTTTAACTCTATCGAAGAAATTAAGAGTGGGAAATGCTCTGTTTTATTAAAACTTTGACAGAAAGTTTCGAGTTGAGCTTTTCATTTGAATAAAATCGATATCTCTAAATCATACAGGCTAAGAACATAAAAGTAAGCATTTTCGTTAATGTGACATTACTCTGAAAATATTTAAAAAAAAAGTTACGGATGACCCTTCAAAAATAAAACCTTACTTTTTAGGGAACGGGATGAACGTCGTCGTGCTTTGAAGTTACATTACAACTTTTTAACGGTCTTACGGCGCATTATTTTCGTTCGACTTAGTGAGTTGTCGGACCTAGAAGTGACGGCCTCTCATAAATACAGAATACGAAAGCCCGAAGAAATTATGCCCATGCGGCTGGCGGAATGTTTACGAGATGTTCATAAAGATATTGCCCAATCATGGTAATAAAAAAGTTTTTTTCATACAGTTTCGATTTTTAAAATTTCTCAAAAAAATACCTACGCAGTGTGCCCTTAACCGTCCGGAACCCGCTTAACCGTCCAGTTTTGAAAAGAATTAGTGCACGGTTAACTTCATATCCCGTGTATTTGGTATTGCGCAATTCCCCGCTCGTGCTGTTATCGAGCAAGATTTTTTGCATCTGTTTCCCTATTTCGCCTACGCTCTGAGCAGTTATTGGTCGCCCGATCAAGGTTTTTTGTCGCGAAACCCGCCCGGTAGCTGCGCATCCGGTGTATATAAAACAAATTAAAGATTATTATTAAACGTACAAACTATTTTAAAGGGTGGACCGTCTGTATGAAGAAATGGAAAAAGTAACGCGAATACTGGAAATGGAGCATGAGTATGATAACAAAATCTTCGGGAATATGCCAGTACTGAGTAACCTGTCCCTGTCGGCGGCCACATCCTGCTGCTCAATTAATACCGTCGAGACTCATCAATGTTGTTCGAGTCTTAGGTCAACATTTGGCAGTCTGGCCGACCTACGCAAATATCATGACGCTCACCAAAAGGATAAACGTGAAACGCCTTTGACGCGGTTTAATAGTACGGCCAGTCTGTTGCAAATGCGGATTCTGGAACGCAACAAACACAAAAACAGTCCAAAATATAGACGAAAGTCCTTTTTTAACTAAATTGTCAAATTCAAAACACGGCGTTGAAAACAACACAAAATTTGAATGTTATTTATGTAATGCAATAATTCGAGGTAGTTTCTAAACTTACCTACAATCAAATTTATCTCCAGCGTCCCGACTGGATACTAACCCGTACGTGGACATTCGTGCAAATTAACTCTTAGGGGATAGGAGTTTTTGGGAACCCGTAGGGGGAAATGCGTGTGAATAAACACGCATTTCAAAAATTGACTTCAATTCCCAATAATTCAAAAAAACTGGTAAAGTCAAGTTGCAGAGCTCGTCAAACTACGTCGATCGGACTATTCAGAAAATTATTTGGGCCACCAGGGCCCCTAGACAGCTGTTTGAAATCTCCAACCTACGCAAAAAATAACACCGTCAATCGAATTTTCTCGTTGAGGGGGGTCACCAATACCCGTTTTGCCCAACGGGGCCTCCATAGGCCTTAAATCGACGAAAAAAAACGAGTTGCGTGTCTATTTACACGCACTTCCCCCGGGGAATTAACACGAGTCCGACTCATTGCCATTTTACACGGCAAGCGCTACCGCTAAATTTGGGTATTTTCGAAACAAAGGTGTAAAAGTGAACTACAAAATCACTACGCGTTGTGTAGATTGTAAAAGCTATATAAACTAAAACAAAAAAATGCGTATTTGGACCACTTTAAGCCGACCACTAAAAGCCCCACTGTGAACGCTAATTTTGTAACTTTTGTTTTTACAGTGTAAAATTTACACCCAAAGTTTCGCCTTGAAATGTTATGACTCATAACTTATGAGATTCATCTACAACAATTTTAGATGCGGTATCGTTAGGGGTAATTCCTAAATTTTTTTGTCGAAAATTAAGTTAATCATATGTTGCTGAAAAGCATTTTTCTAGGGGTATTTGACCACGGCGCTTCTGATTTTTACACTTAAAACCGCTAAAAACCAACCGGTTAGGAAAAATCACCATTTACCACTAAAATTTCATGTTTTTTGGCTCTGGTATGCGGGCGCATTGCTCCGCAAGCGAGACCAAACCATCTTGGTGGTTAACCAGGCCAAAAACCGTTATTTTACCGGTTTTTGAGAATTTTGGTTGGTTAAAATAGGTCAAAAAAAATTTGTTTNGTCTCAACAAAAGCGCCTGAACGATCTACATCCGCCAGTATTTTTTATTTTACTTTAGGTTTCGTATATACGAAATAACAACGTTAACCGTAAAAAAATGTCCTAACCGCCATATCTCGAAGCGGTTGAGGCCGAGGAAGACAAAATTTTGTTTGTGACCTTAAAATGCTCATAGCCAAATGTACGCCGATTTTCAGAACTGCGCGACTATTACTTCTATAGGTTGGCAATTTAGGAATTCCCCCTAGGTATCGTTTTTCGCCAATTAAGGCCATATTAGAGCGACACACGCAAATTTGCACGAATGCCACCTTGGAGTTAACTTTAGCTTCTAATAATTAGAATTTAAGTCTATTTTACCTTTGAGACTTTGAGCTTGGTGAATAATTCAAAATGTTCGAACTAATTTTCAAATACCGGATTGGCTAAGATGAATTTATTACTGTACTATTTTACAAGGTGGGTATGACTGTACAAGGTGTTGATTTTCGTACGGCAAAATGAAGGGCCAGTACTTTTTACTCGGACAATGCTACTTCAAATTAAGTTATTATAACTAACAACTGGTACAACTGGTAGCAAATTTTACGTTGCTGCGTATCTATTGAATGATTTTCGAATAAAATAGGCTAGTTTTATTCTTTGACTCGTATTAAACTAAAATTGGAATTAATTATGTTGAATTAATAACTACAAAAAGCTTTTTGTTTTGCAACGTTTCGGGCCTAATTAATTTAGTATTTCTTAAACCAAAATTATATTATATTATTTACATGTAACATTATTCTGTACAATAAAAATACACAAGATATATTTTACGAATTTGCTTGTTATTGAAAACAGAGAAGGGCTATGTGTGATTACGTACTACACGGGAGTCGTCAAATAAGGGTCCTTTCGTTTTTGGAAAAACCGAGCCTTATTTGGCGACCCATGTATTATTTCTGTTTAACAATATTTTAAACAATAGTATAGTGGTAATTTGTAATCAAAACATTTTTTGTCATAGCTTCACGGTGGACCGTCCACTGGGTAATTAGTGCCGTTTTTGGTGAAAATATGGTAAGGTCAAAATAGGTGAAGAGTACTCTGGTATGATTTCTGGTATTCTCATACCCAAACGCTTGGGACACTACTCAGGACCATTTTTGGGTTACCAAAAAATTGTTTCGTTGAATACTTTGGCCGCCAAAGTTTGGCGTCTACAAATTTGGTCGCTAACTGTATTAAAAACACGACTTTCATTTAAAAATGGTCGCTTAATCGTGTCCTACGGAAGATTGATTAACTTGACACACTCAGGAACGACTTATTCATAAGTCCCAAAATTCTTTCCCTTTATTTACCGAGTAATGAATCACAAATGAAACTCATGACAAGTTTAAAAAGGTAAAACTTTCCTTTCCAGCTAACAATTAACCTCATTGTTGTTTTTGGGAAAGAGAAGCTTTATTTCGAAGTTGCATATGATATACGAAAGCATTTATGACACGGTATCACAATTGCTAAAATATTCAACATCATTTGGACACATATGGTTAGTCAATNACCAAAAAATTGTTTCGTTGAATACTTTGGCCGCCAAAGTTTGGCGTCTACAAATTTGGTCGCTAACTGTATTAAAAACACGACTTTCATTTAAAAATGGTCGCTTAATCGTGTCCTACGGAAGATTGATTAACTTGACACACTCAGGAACGACTTATTCATAAGTCCCAAAATTCTTTCCCTTTATTTACCGAGTAATGAATCACAAATGAAACTCATGACGAGTTTAAAAAGGTAAAACTTTCGTTTCCAGCTAACAATTAACCTGATTATTGTTTTTGGGAAAGAGAAGCTTTATTTCGAAGTTGCATATGATATACGAAAGCATTTATGACACGGTATCACAATTGCTAAAATATTCAACATCATTTGGACATATATGGTTAGTCAATCACCTATTTTTGTGATATTTCAGTCAAAAAAAAAACGTTGGCTTAACTCGCAGGGGAAGACATGTGCATATTTGCACATGTTTTGGTTTTTCGTCGATTTAAGGCATAAGGAGGCCCCGTAGGACAGAATTGGTATTGCTGACCCCCACTCAATTTTTCGAGAAAATTTCATTGACGGTATTTTTTGCGTAGGTTGAATAATTCAAACAGCTCTCTAGAGGACCCTGGTGGCCCAAATCAAATTCTTAATAGTCAGATCAACGTAGTTTTACAAGCTCTACAACTTGGCTTCACCAGTTTTGTCAGATTTATTGTGAATTTTTAAGTGTGTGCATACGTGCACACAATGTTCCCTTACGGGTTATCAAAAAGTCTTTCCCCCTGAGAGTTAACATAATATGACTCTATCGATTTTTTGTCCAAAAGAATCTTTCTACCTATTAACTACATATTTGAAGGGTTACACTGACATTTCTGATTCGTCTCATACCGGCAGCTACGATTGGTGCGAGTGTGTATGAAGATGAATTTGAAAACTTCCATTGTCTTGACAGTGATCAACCCGGATGTAAACAAATGTGCTACAACAGCTTTTCGCCGATTTCACACGGTCGTTTTTGGAATATGCAAATTTTAGTTTTATGTTTTCCCTCGCTTTTCTTTTACATTATCGCAGCTAATTATAATAGTAAATATGAACTATTAAAAGGAAACAAAGTAACTATTTTTATATTTGTATTTCGAATAAATTTTTCGATCTTTGTAAACGTGTCATGTTATAATTAGTTACTAAAAAAGTGAAAAATAAGAATCTAGTACTCGAAGATGACGTTAGTTCACTTGCATCGCATACTTCCAGCAAAACCCAATATGCAAAAAATATCTCCAAGTTTCAGCGATATAAGACTAAAATTGTGAGTTTAATTATACAGTCCCCCTGATGATGAGGGCCCCAAGATAATGGCCACCTTGGCCCACTTTCTCATTATAAGGGCCACTTTCTAATGATAAGGACCCCTTTTTTGAAAAAAAAGTCTTTTCTCATAATAAGGGCCGTAATAGGCACTTTTGGCCAATAAATTGGAATTTATCTCTCTTAATAGGGGCCCTTATTACTGAAGATATTTTTTACTCATAATAGGGCCCAAAATGCGGTGTGAAGGATGGCCCTTATTATGAGAGATTTGATTTTTTGTCTGATAGTCTGAACAAATTGTCCAATAATTTTTTCGGATATTCTTAATATATTAAATACACTTCACTTACCTCCACATGGGAATACAAAAATATAAAGTAAAAAAATACATAAAAAATTGAGTGAATTACTAACCAGACTATCTGAAAAAAAATCCACTTTCTCATAATAAGGGCTACCCCTTAAGAAAGGTCACTGTTTCAGGAGACAAAGTGGCCCTTATCATGAGGGGGAGTGTACTGTTGCTTTACAGAAAATCATAATAATNCCCTTATTACTGAAGATATTTTTTACTCATAATAGGGCCCAAAATGCGGTGTGAAGGATGGCCCTTATTATAAGAGATTTGATTTTTTGTCTGATAGTCTGCACAAATTGTCCAATAATTTTTTCGGATATTCTTAATATATTAAATACACTTCACTTACCTCCACATGGGAATACAAAAATATAAAGTAAAAAAATACATAAAAAATTGAGTGAATTACTAACCAGACTATCTGAAAAAAATCCACTTTCTCATAATAAGGGCTACCCCTTAAGAAAGGTCACTGTTTCAGGAGACAAAGTGGCCCTTATCATGAGGGGGAGTGTACTGTTGCTTTACAGAAAATCATAATAATTGAGTTCAGCGCAAAAATCATGAAGGTGGTGTTACCGAAATCATTTGGGCACCCGGACTCCGGCGATGGTATGTCGTGCATTTGTGTTTCAAACTTGTTCTAGAATTGCTCGGAATTTACGCTCATTATGCACTTCAGCTGCAAATGCACAAAAGCGCCATCGACCAGGTTAGAAACACATACACGACGTATTTTCAAGAGTGACTTAAAAAATTCAGGTTGTGCCCGCAACTGACGTAATTTATTTAAAGAAAAATGCATTCGAAATTTTGACGCAAATCCCACTGTATTACGAGTGTCACGGAACGAAGGCCTGCGCTCAAATGGACCATCCGTTTCCCTGTTGGGTTTCAAGGCCCTACGAGAAACAGATATTTCTAATTTATATGCTTCTGGTTTCGTTTCTATCGTTGCTGGTTGTGGTTTGTGATTTTGTGTATGTCTTGACGAAAATATCCGTGAAAAAAATTCGACGAAGACGTGAAAAGCTAAAAGATATTGATCCACTGTACCTTATGCCCTCGGATAATTTGAAGCCAATTTTAAAATCGCAAAGTCACGAATATATGACTACCAAGTAGTATCAACGGTGACTAAGCCGAAACACGAGGGCCGCTTTGATTACACTCCCTGCACTGTTATCTTGTCACCCGTTATCATTTATCATTCATCGTCACACATTTTCACCGTACGGGTTCCAAAAAACTCCTTCCCCCTGAGAGTTAACTAAAAACTGTTGAATATTAATAAACCAGAAGCTGCAATAAAGCAAGCATTGGATAGGACGGATACACTACAAAACAAATTTCAAAAAATATGAACGATGTAGAAATGACCAGCAATCATGGAATTCACAGGATGCGCTTTAAATGGGCCACCCGTTGACCGATCTCTTTTGATTCTTGTTTTTCAGAGATAACATTATTATCAATTATTGTTGTAATTTATTTTTAAGGGCAAGTTGACCATCTACAGGGTGAGGTAAAATAGATGCTAAGCCGTTTCTTGGTGACTTATACACATATTCGCTCAGCACACTCGCGAACCAAAAACGGCTTAGCATCTATTTTACCCCACCCTGTAAACAATGTAGCAAAAATGCCGATTTTTCATTTGAAACGAAATATAGTGATTTAACTAGTTTAATGGTTCAAGTAACAACTATTAATGAAAATTGTGAGCAAAAACAAACTGCGACCCCATTTGTCTGGTCGATCCGCTTAATATTAAAAGAAACCAAAGTTTTACATAGTATGGGTTGTCAAAACTGGGCAAAAAAGTCAAATGTTAATTGCTCACGTCATCACCTTTGTTCGGTTATGACAGGTTTCCATTAATCACTGTGCGTTTGAGCAGTGAAGTACAAAATAAAAGAAATGGATTAATTATTGATGTTTTATTCGACATACATATAGATATCAACGGAATTTAATTTGACCACAGTTCCATTATAATTGGGTATGATCGCAGAATTTTTGGGCCACCTCATGACCAATACGACCCAGAAAAACAATTACGAGAGAATATAGAAAAAAGAGTTTAATTGTTTTCCAAAGCAGTTTTAAAATTTAGTATAGCGAAATCTAACGGTGTATTAATCAAATGACAATTTTAAATGCAGTCAGGTTTGTAATAAAAAATATAAATCAAATGTTGCTTAATTGGGAGCTCCCAGTGTTTTGCATAGACAAAACCTTGATTTTATAAACTCGCAGGGGAAAGTGTGTGCATATATGCACACGACTTGGTTTTTCGTCGATGTATGGCAGGCCCCGTAGGGCAGAATTGGTATTGCTGACCCCCTCAAATTTTCGAGAAAATTCCATTGGCGGTATTTTTTGTTGTTGGTTGGATATTTCAAACAGCTTTCTAGGGGGGGGGCACCAAATCAATTTTTTAATAGTCAGATCGACGTTTTTTGACGAGCTCTACAACTTGGCTTGACCAGTTTTACCAGAATTATTGCGAATTATTGTGAATTTTTAAGTGTGTGTATACGTGCACACAATTTCCCCTTACTGGTTAAAAAGTCCTTCCCCCTGAGAGTTTTCATATTTTTTTGCATTTTAAAGTTTATACACGTATTTTGCACAAATTGTTACATTAAAAATACATTCTTCGAAATATATACGAAATTTTCTATAAAACATGGGGAACAAGTGAAATTCAACAATTGTGAATACCTATTACGTATCTTAAAGACATACTCCCAACATCAGCACTTACTATACCAGTTTAAAACGGTACCAGTAAGCTACCGGCGCCATAATACGACATTCCATCGAAACACGGACTTGAAATTCAGAATCACCAGGGCCGATTTATTCATATTGTCAGTTTTTCCAGCAATGGACTTTTGAGAAGTATGAAAAACCGATGACCGGTTATTTTTCTGGTCAGCCGGACATCCTATCAAAAAACTGAGGTCAAATTCGGATTTGACTTGGTAGATTTAGTCTGGCTGTGTATTAAACTTTATTTTTTAAGTTACTCAAAACTGGACGAACTTTTCGGTCCATTTTGCCGAGAAATTGTACATTTTGGCCTTTTCTGACGGACAACCTTATGAAATGGACGGTAGCGTACCGCCGGTAGCAGTATGATACTTTTTAAGTCTGATAAGTCTAACTTGGACTGTAATAGTTCAACCCGAAATAAAGTTTTGAACTTTATTTGCTTCCAGTTTTGAGTCATAGAAAAGGTCATTATAGACTCCATTACTTGTGTCAAATAAATATAGCTGTTATTCGTCAAGAATTTTTAATCAGGGACGTCAAGTCTGTTAGTTTCTATGTTAAATAGAACTTTCACTAATAAGTTTTACTTACTTAGACAATTATTATATGTTTAGGTGTTGGGAAATAGAAAGACCGTTATTTTCGGTATTACCATTGTGAGTACTGACATTATGAGTTTAACATTTTACAGAAATTTTTTTTAGCTTTTACTTCCATAGGATATTTTAACATATACCCTAGTAATACCGTAGTAAATTTTGCGTAAAAACTTGTGAAAAAGTCCCGGATAAATTTTGAGAACCACCAAAAAAGTAAAGGTCCCTTTAAGAGTTAACTTACGGACTAAAATAAGTACTAAAGGGACGATCCATGGCTGGTTCACGTTGTTTTTTAACAAATAATCTCAACACCAATTATCTTAACCCCAAAACACGATTATTCAGCACATCCCCGAACACGTTTACTCTTATCTGATCGTTCGTAATTGCTCACCAAATCGATGGCCAAATGAACATACTCTTAAAAATTCCCCGACCATCCTCGGACACTTTTTGGTCGAGTTGACCACAAAAAACCTAAGATCACAAACGTTTAACCGGTCAACCTAAAGAGTTTATGTTTTGCAGGCTAGCGAACCGTTTACTACTTCACAGTTTTTGAAAACAATGTCAGAGAAAAAAATGTGTATAAAAGCTATTAAATCAAAATAACTAATTTTGGGGTGTTTCCTGGGTTCAAATGACCAATTACTCTTGATAACGGAAATACAATTGTACTTTTTTTTCGCTGTCCAACTTCCTAATCAATTACACCAGATGTCTCGTTATAGGGCTAGTAAATTGGTTTTGAAAAGTAGCCCTATAACGAGTTTTTAGCCCTATAACAGGTTAGGCCTACGCAAAAGCGTAAGTTAAAGTTAGAAAAATTCATTTTTAGACTAACCCTATAACGAGTTTTATATATCCTGTAAATTACAATTCTCTTAACATTTCAAAAGCTAAGCAGTTGTTAAGATAATTGGTTAGGTGGTGTATGTTGTTGAGTTAACCAGACACCGTGTATTATAAGGGATAATTAAACGAAAACACAAGATAAAAAAATATACATATGATTGATAGTGCACTTTAGGTTACGTTTGCAACGAAATCGATATGGAACGAAACCTAAAGCACTTTTTTTCCAAATGTTATGGATATATGGGTTGATTTATACGACGTATCAGCTGTATAAAAATTTGCACCTTTATTTTCAATACAAATCGGCAATTGTTCAGCGAACATCCCCGGATCGTAAGTTTGAGGCTGTAAGGTAATAAAAGATGTGAACCTTATATTTTAAGAGACAACGGGTTTCTTTCCCACAATTATGATCTGTGCCGACTGGATGCATTCCAAAAAAAAAGTTTGGATTATATTAAGTACACACCTGTCTACGGAAGTTAACAAAAAAGGATTTTTGTTAACTTTAGTAGACAGTGTGTAAACTTAACGTTGACGCTACCTTACTGTTGACTTCTGTCAAGTTTATTAACCTCCGGGCATTTTGTTAAATTCAAAGGCGTTAACTGTTATATTAACGAGCGAAATACCATCAGAACTATTCCCAATATCAGCATATACTGATACCCGTCGAAGTTAAAATTTTCTAGATTTTTCGCAATTTATCTATCCTTATGAACTTGAAAACGCCGCTTATAGCTTTTATACGCATATTACTTGATATTAGTGTGCCTTAAAACAAAAATTTAGATTATGTTATTCCTACGGTGGTTACCACTCTTAAATGGTTTTATTTCAAATAACGCCATATCCTCGTCTTCGAGAAAACATCATTAAATTTTATAATCCGAGTATAGTCGAACGTTTGTTTCCGGAGTTAAATATGACGATGATTCAAAAATTATATGGCCTAGGAATTAATCCAGATTCAAAAAAATCCTGGAAATGGAATCAAAAAAAACAATGTTAGTGAAATGCAAAATCTTGGTTATTGTAAGCCAATTAACTTTCCCTAGCCAAACAGACTATAAATAGGCCGTTCGACTTAAATCGCGAATAAAAGCCGAACGGTCGGAGATTTTCTTACACGGATAACAGTTTAGGATTTTCAGCAAAATTACGTTCATACAATAAATGTTCGAATTTATTTTATAATTTAGTTAAGTCGAAATCTCGACATGAAAAGCATGAACTTCGACAAAAAAATCTATATTGTTTTTTCCTGTTACAGCTAAAGGGACAAGTTTTTTTTTGGAAAATTTTTTTTTAAGAAACAAAAACGAAACCAAATATTTTGCATGTATTTTGCACCACTTTTGCTTTTTTAACTCTCCTTAGCCGAATAGACTCTAAATAGTCAGGTGCCTCTTCAGGCTTGAATTACATTTTTGACTCTTTAGCATATTGGTCTTCCTAGCGGTTAATAAATATTGTTTTATGTTAAACTTTTTTTCATAAATATAGATAAGGAATCAGACGTTGCAAATAACCAATAAAATTTGTCAATCGTTAAATCAATTTTTCTGTGAGAATCATTTCCGTGAACGGCCTATTTATAGGCCGTTCTGCTAGGGGAATTATGCCGCAGCGTCGGCTAAGTAGAGTTTTAAGCTCTTTAATTGAATGATGTCAAAAGTATTTGATTCTTAATCGGATTTATAAATATGCTATGCCAGAAGAACACAAAGAACAACTCGCTAAGTTGGGATAAATATATAAAGAAAATTATAACGCCTACGCTCGTGAAGTTGCATAAAAATTTAAAAAATGCGCTTCTTATTTCAAACTAGTCTTGTTACATTTAGTTTATATCTAACCTTCCGCGTATGTAGTCTTATTTTTTTACATACAGTGGTACGTAACGCAACCTTATAAAATAAGTTGAAATTTAGTGTTACTTTAATTTTATAATTGGGCAAACGTAATAATCTTTTCGCCGAATATACACGGTGCGGAGTCTATCGTCCTGATTAAAAAACGCGAAAAAATTTTTTAGCAGAAATGCATATTTCTCCTTTACAGGGGCAGGACTGTTATACCAAAATATTTTAAATGAAGGAAATCGCTTTTCGGTAATTTGCTTTTCGGTGATTGGCCGAGCGCTCAAAAACGACCAATGACAAACCACATAGGCCTCAGACGCGCTGAAAAGCAACATTATCAAAAAGTGTTCAGAAGAAAATTCTGAAAATCGGCGATAACCGCCTCAACACGCAGTGACCGGTTGGTTAACGTCATACCCTGTATATAGTGGTTTAAAAATTGTACATTTGATGATAGATATACTTTGTAAAATATTCGACAGTAAACAGTGCAACCTGTGTATACAGTGTAGCGTTTACAAATATACGTACCCTTCACACAGGATAATGCCACCTGGTTTGCCTTCAATGAAATCAATTTACGACGGTTCTTTTTTTCAACTGCTCCCGGTTATTATGTTTTTTCGTGTGAAATTGAGTCCATTGATTGCTCCTCGTTTTGGAAGATTTGTCAGTAGGGGTTTTCATTCTGGTACTGTGTCATCTTCTTTGTCTCTGTCCAGCTAAATCCACGAGGTATCCCAATCCACATAAAAGATATAGGTGGCTGTCATAACTTACTAATAGCAAGCGCGTGGATTATTAAAGCAAAATATTTACAGAAGGTAGGCCAATTCCGGAACACCCCATTACGAAACAGTTACCGGAAAAAAGTCCAATTCCGGCACGCTTTTTATTTCAAAAAAGATTTGAAGTCCCATTCCGGAATGAAAAGTCCAATTCTGGAACAAAAAGGAACTTTGGCTCAAAATCGCAAAGCGTTCGGCAATTCGCCCAACCTCTGTAAGTGATAATACGGTACTAAGTGGTTATATGAATCAAGCAGAGTAAATTCCTGCACGCACGTTATTTGCTGAAATAATATGAAACTGCGTGCAGAAATTTGGTCTGAACGTGTTTTGTTGCACCACACGGTACTTCAACAAAAAAAATATTTTTAAACTTCCAAAGGCACAAATGGTACATATATATATACATATATATATACATTTATACATATATACATATGTATATGTATATAAACCGTAAGTGAACATAACTACAAATTTGCATTCCAACAGGTAACCGAAAACCCTAATGACAGAGTCCTTTCGGGATATGTCTCGAAATGGATCCCGCAGACGCCTTAAAACGCAAACGAGAAGTCGACCAAATCAGACAATTGGCACTGGGTTCAAACAAAAAGAATATATTTCATAGTCCCGGAAGTTTCCGGTTTCAGCCATTTTACATTTTCACCCTTAGAATCGCGCGGTTTTGACCTTTTCAGCAACCGGATTATAAACTAGACTGTTTGCTGAAACGCGAGGAGAACAGAAAATCTATCCGAAAAAGTATGACGGTTGAGCTGTTTCAGTTCAATAATTGGCCCGTGTTTGAGACATTTCATTTGTCGAACATACGTTCGTATCAATAATGGTCCATCGAGACAAAAAAAAACAGAATGGGTTAAAAAAATCAGACCAAATTTGATGTATGTCTTAATGGAATCTATGAAACACAGGATTAATGAACTTTTCATCGAACCCATCCCCCTGTTTTGGATTAGACCCGAAAAACTGAGATCGAAGAAAAAATTCGGCCGATTCACCTTTATTTACAAACGGATTTAGTCAAAATGAAACTACGGTCCGCTTGTTAGTCATTTGGGTTGGCATCACTTGGACAGATTACCCACTTGGACAGATTACCCACTGGACAGAAACCCTAGTCAGCTATTGTCCAAGTGGGAAATCTGTCCAAGTGATGCACACCCTAGTCATTTATATTTTATTTTACGGTATGACAATATTAAAAGCTAACTTTTCGAGACGAACATTTTGGCCAAAACACTTTTTTTCGAAAAAAATTGGTGGTCATGAGTCATGACCCATGAGTCACGGCTTATTTTTTTCTCTTAGATAAACGCAGGATTGAAAATCGAACCCAATGGAATTTTTCACATGGAACATTGTCAGATGGTCATTTTTGACCCTGTTTGTAATAATTTAGCCTCTTAAAGGCTTCTAAAGTATTTTTTCAAAATGTCGTCAGGGAAATTCCATAGGATTCTGCCATAGGAGTTCTGAACATGCTATCAAAAATCCGAAAGAGAGCTGACGAGATATGCACATGAACTTTCGTGTGAGCAAAAAAAAAGTTAAAAAAAAATTTATTAAGGCACTTTTAGCGTGGCCAAAAGAATGGCCCATTTGGAGGCCTTAAATCAAATTTATCACGTGACTCGTTGAACTTGGCCTCGATTTTCCAAAAATATTAAAAGCTAACTTTTCAAGACGAAGATTTTGGCCAAAACAGTTTTTTTCGAAAAAATTTGATGGTCATGGCTTATTTTTCTTTCTCTNGGAAATTCCATAGGATTCTGCCATAGGAGTTCTGAACATGCTATCAAAAATCTGAGAGAGAGCTGACGAGATATGCACATGAACTTTCGTGTGAGCAAAAAAAAAGTTAAAAAAAAAATTATTAAGGCACTTTTAGCGTGGCCAAAAGAATGGCCCATTTGGAGGCCTTAAATCAAATTTATCACGTGACTCGTTGAACTTGGCCTCGATTTTCCAAAAATATTAAAAGCTAACTTTTCAAGACGAAGATTTTGGCCAAAACAGTTTTTTTCGAAAAAATTTGATGGTCATGGCTTATTTTTCTTTCTGTTAGATAAACGCAGGATTGAAAATCGAACCCAATGAAGGCCGAGTTCAAAGCAAAATTATTGAATGGAGGTATATCGAGGCCGCTGACAAAAATGCCGGAAGAAGAAAACCAAAGAATAAAGTCTATTCGATTTTCGGTCGGATTAAATCAAAGTGACGTGACCTTTGGTTGGAATGGCTTTCATGACACATATACCGTTTATTACAAGCATTCAGGTAAGTTTACGTTAACTCTCATGCTCAAAGGTGTTCTTATATATTCTTTACCACATGTGTACTTATTTGGACAGCACTTATTTGGACAAAATTCCCGATGGTGCAGTTATTTGGACACTTTTGTTAAAAAATTGACGGGAGATTTGAGACTTTTTTTTTGTTCCCCATTTTGCGTTTAATTTCTCATTTTTTTCGGTAGATTTATAAACATTTAGTGTCTAATAGACAAAAAAATTGAAACATTCTAGAGCCTTACCCGATCGTGCACTTATTTGGACAAAAAATGTTCGAGTTTTCCAGCTATTCTGCCTACACACTGTGCACTTATTTGGACAATTTGCACTTATTTGGACAGTTTTTGACTGACGAAGTGTCCAAATAAGTGCACATGTGGTGTAACCCGTAGGGGTCACGATCGTCTAAAACCCCGTTATGACTGTTTTAAAATATAAAATTCTTCCCAAATAGTGTTCTTCGGTAAAACAGGTCATTTTTTCGCCTTATTATTCGTCAAATTTGTGTTTTTGTCAAGTTCAAGACCGAATACGCGATCGGTGCGGTGAACCATCGCATTAAAAATATTTCCATGAGATGCCGGAGGCGGTGTTTTATTGATACAGAGAGAAAACATTTCAATAATTTAAATATAACGTGCTAAAAAGCGTTTTTGCCAAAGGTCAAGTTTGTAGACAACACGACGGACCTTCAGTATTTTTCTAGGTCAGGCTTTATACACCCGGGCACATTCGTATTCACTGGTGTTGAATCAAATGCCGTCAGTTCAAGTTCAGGAAGTTTCAACAAGATATCTGAATTTGCCATACACTAGATGTAACGACACAGAGCAGGGTTAGAATGCGTTTGTACAATTTAAGTTCCGCCGCGGTTTTCAGCGTATTTTATATGCCGAAACAGTGTTCCTGGAACACATGAACAATAACATCACCTGTCTAAGGAAGTTAACGAAATAATGGAGACGAAAAGGTGTTATATTTTGTTAAATATACAGTACGTTAACTAAAGGTGGAAATTTGACGCAAGCCAACTATTAACTTCCAGGAGTTTTGTTGACTTTAAAGGCGTTAACTTCCGTCCACAGCCGGTGTATATTTGAGTTTCAGAAAACTTTATTTTGAGTCCGCAAAAAATATACGGAAGAAATAACCATGAAAATAATTTTCGAGAAAAATGATAGACATTTTCGATTTATTAGCTTTTTGAGGCCTAAGTCAATTTTTTAACCCGCGACTCGTGAATTATTCGCGCAGTGAATGTCAGTATATTGCAATGCAAATGAAAGTGTTTAATGTTTGCCTATGTGTTCCGGATTATATTCGAGGCATTCGACAATTAATCCAAAAACCAGAAGCAAAGGTGGTTTATTGAGAGCGGCAGTTTATTTCGTTTTTCGGTCTGGAATAATATTCAAAAATGTTAAAATTAAAAAAAATGGTGATGAAAATTTTTCGTCAATCATGAACCGGGAATTTAAAAAACTGATACTCTCGGAAACCATCAAAGGCTTGCAACTTTTACGAACATGCCACATGCGTCTCCAATGTTATCCAACAGTACGATCCTAATGCAAACGAATGCCTGCCAAAATGCGAATATTCCTCAGTTCATCAAGAAAATATAGATGTAAGTGAAAACCATAGCTGGAACATAGTTTTTTTGATCAATGTGAATAATTAGAGCTTTTATTAGAAATAAAATACACAGGTTGCACCGTTGACCGGCCACTAAAAATTTTCAAAAACTGGCCAGTTAACCGGTTTACGGCGCGTTAAGGGCTAAATGCGTAGTCGTAAAATGATTGATCTCTGAAAAAAATAGCGTCCAAAAGTGGCCGGATAACTGTTTTTGGCTGGTTAACGGATGGCCGTTTAAAGGCGCATCCTGTGTACACTACTTAACAATTTGAATTAAGACCATTTGAATATGAATTTGCATTTGAATTTTTTGACTGATTTTTTTGTTACCGTTTTCGCTAATCATTTGAATTAACTCAATAATTTGTGATTGAGCTGAGCCTGGAGGGTTTTTTTGAAAAAATGTATCTCTATTTTCCAGTATATTGAATATCGTTAAAAACGGTCGTCACTCGACTGGTGTGCGGTCTAGGTTTGAACTTTTTATCGACTTGTACGAAACTCGACTGGAAATCTACCAGCTCACATTTCGTACCAGTCGATAAAACGTTCCACCCGAGACTGCACACCAGTCGAGTGTTACCCAAATGTACAAAACATCCTTTTTCGAATCGTAATTCGCTTAATCTTCTGAATTCGCTTAATCTTCTGAATTCGCATAATCTTCTGAATTCGCCTCCTGTGAGTAATCCTATTTTGATAGTACACCGTGATGGGTGCCTTATATACGGAATATCTGCTTGATACGAGACAAACTGATAACGAAAAAGTTCGAGACTACAGTAAGTTAAAAATAATGAACGTGACAACAGATTTAACTGGGCCTAAATTACCATTATGCTACTAGTGAAAGTGACCGAAGTTTTCTGAAAAAATAAATGATTGAAAATACCGGATAAATTAAATTTTCCAAAATGTTTTTTTAATTCAACTCTCAGGTGGAAGGAGTTTCAGTACCAAGAAACGACCCTTCCAATAAACCCTCCGGGACTTTGAGGGAAAAAATCGACAAAACCAAGGTTACCATCGTATTCGCTGATGTCGAAAACTCCTCTGTGCCAAATTTCAGTTTAAGCAGAAAAACCGGAAAATTTAACCTGTTTATACTCAACCTTCTGATTGGCAAAATTATGGGCGATACCGTCAATATTATTTTCTCGAAAAGTTGAGGTGGGTCAGCAATACCCGTTTGCACCTACTTCTAATATGCACATACTTCTTCCTGGGAATTAAGGAAAAAAATGTATCAAAATTTTGGACAGGCCCAATTTTAAGAATAAAACAAAATCTGTACAAAAATTGTGTATAATGTTTTAATCAAACAGTCGAAGAAGTGTTTTTTAATTTATAAAGTTCATTGAGACGTTTTGTAATCGTTCACCAAGTTGCTTGCTCTATATGCATTCGGATTGTGAAATAATAGATAATTTTTGGCAATAAGTTTTGTTAGGAAGTCCATTCGTTTTTGACGATTGTAGACTGGGCCTTCAAAATTGTCCGCATTTGGGGTTAAAATTAAATTTGACAATTTACTCATTTTCTAGATCCACCTCTCCAAATTTTACGCCCCGGGGACAATGGTCTGAGTTTGGCCCAAACGCCTTTCATGGGCCAAAAATGATTGTAAACCGGGCTTAATCGAAACTCGCTGAAACACGGGTCTAGTCAAATTTTATGAGGAACAAATTGTTATATTATATAAGAATATTATAATGACTATATTCTTTGGGGCTTAACATAGCGTCCTGGCGGCCATTTGGACCATAATGGTCCCAATTTGTCCCCCTACGGATAATTTGACACTTGAGAACTTTGAAAGTTAAGACGTAACGACTTTTTTGTCGAGAATTTTTCCTTATAGGAAATATTCGTATTTTCTAAATGAGAGATTTCACTTTTTCAAACAATTTTTATGTCGCATGAGATTTTTAGTTCTAGAGTTCTACAGCATTTTTTTCAAATTCACTAATATGTTAACCCTCATCGACACCAGTATACTTCGGTTTCTTCAGTTTTTTGCCCACCATCAAACTTGAATTATTATCTATAGTGGTCTGTCGGAAAGTCATGTAAACATTAGAGAACAAACAGAGCCATAACCATCAAAAATATTCAGAAAAAGTAATTTGGTCGTTCGACGTAAAATTAAAAAGTGGATTGTAAACGGCTTATCCAGTTTTGGTTTAAGTTCACCCTGTCACGTGATAAATTACAATTTAACGTCAAATAGCCAAATTATTAAATTTCAAAAAAAATTGGTGGTTATCGCTTATTTTTTATTATTTTATATTAATGCTGGAATATCGTTTTTTTTTTCATAACCTAGTATTTAAATGCTTCAAACCAAAAAAAAAATCCGAAAACCACCTAAAGCATTTGTTATCTGACAAATCACCAATATTATAATTTTTAAGAACATTTTTTTTCGAAAATTGGACCCAGCATCTCTTTTTTTATACCTTTTTACTATGTTAATTATTAACAATGATTTTTGCGCGTATCTTTTTTGGTCAATAATTAATATGTATCCAAATGTTGTATGAACAATTGTACCTCAAAGTACTTCAGATTAATATACACTTACATATATATGTATTCATCGTCCCAACAAAAATTAAATATTTAACGTCGGATGTATGAAACTAGGAGGCATTTTTAATTTCAATTGTCTTTTGAACTTTGTAGGTTTACTTAAAATGAATTATGTAGATCTCGAATAATATTGGAAACCCGCTATTTCACAATAGTTTATTGAATTGAACCCGACTTCTAAATTTTTTCTAGCGTTGATGTCGACTGAAATTCGAGTTGCTGAAAATGCTCATATTACTTTTGATGAACAAGCTGAGGTAGGAAATTTTATAACACCCCTCGCAGGTTTATCGGGTCGCTGTCGGTTCGAAGAACCGAGATTTAAACTGACAAATAAGCACTGAGAGCGTCGAGTCTACGCCGCAGATGAACTATATGTACCATATATATACCAGTGAGCGGGAAAAGTGGCCTGATAAATCCACTCACAGTACTCCTGGACACTCATATCAGTTTCGACCTACCAGAATGAGAATTTTAAAAATTTCAAAAGGGAATCCGGGTAAGTTCGACAAGGCGGTTTTTTTTGACCCGATCACATTTTTCGATTTACGGTTTTTTCGGTTTTCACTTGTTTTTCTTGTGACCGGACGTTACCGAAAATGAAAGAT
>SCLG01000160.1:446066-461159 GCA_004367875.1 Oikopleura albicans | reverse complement strand
CGCACTAAATAAATTCACAATAATTCGAAATAATTCAAAATTTGAATATTCAAAAATTGATTTGGGCCACGAGGGCCCCCTAGAGAGCTGTTTGAAATCTCCAACCTACGCAAAAAACACCGCTTATCGAATTTTCGAGAAAAGTTGAGGGGCGTCAGCAATAGCCGTGTTGCCCTACGGGCTTCCAAATGCCTTAAATCGACTAAAAAAAAAGTTGCGCGTCTATATACACGCACTTCCCCCTGGGAGTTAAAAGGGAATTTCAATACGTTTTCGAGGAGTTTTAAAGTAATATAACCTGGTAGAATTTCAAAAATGAATTGAATACCCGAACTATATCATTTTGTGTTTAAGTCATGTTTAAGTAAGTTGGGTTTCAATTTTTTTNTTTTTTTCGGCATGATTGATTACCAAATCGCTCTTCATAATTGTTCATTTCATGAAGTTTTTACTCGAATAGAAAACTGACGAAACGTTTTTGTTTGTTTGTAATTTTATGATTAGACAATCACTTGTAATTTAAGAGAAACTGTTATTATTTCAAATTAAAATTTCCAGTTTTGCGAAAAAAAATCATGTTCAGAATATTTGTATTATTTTATTATGTTTATAAACTGTTTGAATTTTTATGACGTAGCGTGAAAATTGATCAAAAAGTCCAAAAATAGCATTAAGGACGTTGATGTCGTAAAAGGCAATAATTCGTATTCCGTGTTTTTTTTCTGAAAATTTACGTGGACTTGGATATCTACTGTATGTTTTTCATTAACATAGTCTAGTAGGTTGATGTTGATAACAAGTAAGAAATCTAGAAATAATAAGTTTTTTATACCCTAAAATATAATTCATATTTTAAAGATGTTTGCAGGTACTTTGAAAAATAGGGTCATTAACGTCCTTAAGTTGTAATGCTCTATTTCCGTGAAACATAAAACGGGACTGATTTTTTTTGACATGGTTATAAACACGTTTAGTCTAAATTTGGACCAATGGACCCCTATGGATTGTATCCTACTTGGGACACTTGGGAGTTAAGTACTAAGAATACAACAATATAGAAAAATATTAGAACTACGCAAAAACTAAGTTCATAAGGCAATATTTATGTCTTACAATCTTCAGTCCAAATAAGGTCCAAATAATTTTGATTATCAATATAAGTTTCTTTATTTGGGTGAACTATCCTAAACTACTATTTTTGGTGTCTTTTTTTGGCAGAAAACGTCCCTATGAATCGGGAACTTCCTGGTTTAGCGTAAATGTTGTATATGATAAATATCAATTCGTACCGTTATTAAATCCACAAAAGTAAGGTCGTGACATCCCCGGTCAATCCGGGCCATAGATAGAGCGGTTTCTTCGAGTTTAGGTCGTGCAGCTCGTTGGCTAATTTTATGTACAGTGGTGGCATCATCTCCGGGCAACGCTGAGACGTCCATAATTGTATCCCCTACATCCGAAAAGAAAACTAACAACTTGTAAAAGTTTCGGTTCTTCATTATTTGAGAGTTAAACCGAGAATTGGGCGTAAAATTGTTCTGCCTAGGTTTATATATTCTCACGCCTCCCCGTGTACGAACTTGGAAGACGGAAATGAAATCTGTCGCCCGAGAGTTCAAACCATTCACTCGTAACCATTCTAATCGATCACCCCACGGACTTGCTTTCTAAGTTCATGAAACGGTAACGACCTATTCGCCCTCCTCAAATTATAATTTCCTGCTAAGGGTGTCCAGAGGGTTAGGGGTACGTATTAAGGGTCGGTGCAAAGTTTTTGAAAAAAACGACGCCTGTAAGCATTATACCACCTGCGCCATTATGTTACCACCAATAAATCGTTAAAACTGGTATCATAATGAAATTTTTTTAAAAATAACAGAGCTATTTGAAAGTGTCAACCTACGCAAAAAAGACTTTGCGCGGGACCACATTTACCACCTACGCACTCATCAAAATATGTCGCAAGTAGGCAAATAAAAGCTGAGGGTCTGAACTTCCTTACCATTCAGTTTGACGAGTTTTACAACTTGGGCATAACAGATTTTATATCAGGATTCGCAAACAAGTTCATATTTAGTTATTCCCAATTTTATATTAATTTATAACCACAAATTATTAATTATTAACCACAAATTATTAACCACAAATTATTAACCACAAATTTTTATGGTATACCGTACGGGGACGCTCAGATTGTGACGGTGACGTCAGAATAGCGTTAGAAATCATAGAAAAATTGCTCAAAGCCTCACAGTCTGAGAGTCCCCATTCGGTAATTTACGGTTCATTTTCAAAACGGATACGTTGAAAGAGAAAATTGTCACGTTGCAAGGGTGCACTCTCATTTGACCCAGTTTAGTCAGAAAAAAGCGCCGACTTCTCTTCTCAGAGATTCGTCTTGTCGGAGATTTTTCCTGTTGGAGATTTTTCCTGTCTGAGATTTTTCCTGTTGAATATTTTTCCTGTCGGAGATTTTTCCTGTTGGAGATTTTTCCTGTCGGAGATTTTTCCTGTTGGAGATTTTTCTGTCGGAGATTTACAACAACGTCAATGTGATTTTTCCCTAGTGATTAAAATCAATTTCTGAATATTCAGACCGATGTAATTTGACGAGCTCTACATATTAACTTTGCCAGTTTTTATTTCGTAAAATTTTGGACCTGCCCATTGCTATCATATCTACTACTTGAGAAGGACGATTGTCAAAGTACTGGGATTACTTTCATTTAAGGACCGCAAAAGTTTGTAACTCGGTAAACATTAATTTCATTTTAGGTTTCTCAAAACCTGAACGTTTGACAAAATGTCAAACAGACATAAATAAAAAAAGGAGATAAAACATAAATTCCTTAAAACACGTCGAGGTAACGGCTGCGCCTGGGAGATAGCATACTTATAAATATAATCGTTTCAGTTTTTTTTCAAGATATACATTTATATTACAGTTTAAATGACCGGATAAGAAAAAAAATTTCAGAAAAAAAATTCCAACTTTTGTTCCAAAATTTTCTCCAGGAAATTTGGTTTTACCCGCTATCAGCAATTTAAAATTTTAGCCCGTTATGATGGGACATGACTCATGTCACATGAGGGAAAATAGGCCGTTGTGTGACGATCGTCACACAGTGACCCCCAGAGCCTATGGGCCATAGGTAACGCAAATTTTAATCCAGACATGTTTATTTCTACACAGTTCTTAATTTTTTTTACGCTGGACTATTCAAATCCATTTTTATATGATAGAAGACTTTATGGCAACAAACAAAATGTGCTTTACAAACTGTTAACCCTTATATCCCCTATAATATAGTAAAAGAAATTCTGTTGGCCTTTTTTCCAATAGTCGTAAATAAGATTATCACAGATGTACAAATTTTCGTTTACCATTTTTCGTGAGCTTGTGAACCATAACGAAAAAAAAGAACATGATAACGCGATAACCCGTTTTGCGGCCTTTTTCCATCCGGAGATAACCTTCCCGGTGAGGGCTTCACCCAAAATAGGAAAATTTAACCGTTCTTTCAAGTTGCTTGTGCCCAAGACGCTATGTCCGTCAGCTAATTTTCGAAGCTCTTATTATCGTAACACCACGCTGAAACTAAAATTTAAACTACAATGTGATTTTGCAAAACGTGGAATAAACAAAGTTATCACTGATAATTTAAAGTTCAGTTTTCGTCGAACTCCCTGTTCGAAGTTCGGGTTTGAAGTTCAGGTTCAAACTACGGTTCGTAGTTCGGTGTTTTTTGCGAAGTCATGTGTGCTCCTGATTAATTTATTCATCAACTGTACCGTAAATCCTAGCATTCAAAGCTCACAAAAATCATTAAACAAAACAAAACAAAAACATGCCCCTTCACTAACTTGTACTGGTTTAGTCTCATGAAAATCGGCTGCGCGTTTCTACTACAGGTTTAGCCTCATGAAAATCGGCTGAGCGTTTCTAGAATAGAGCAATNAATATCATTATAAAATATGGCGACAAGGTAAACTAGAAACGCGCAGCCGATTTTCATGAGACTCAACCGGTAATTTGAATTTACTTGTAATATCGTTCATGTTAGATATAGCATTACTGCTAACTAAATTTGAATTTCATCGTAGATTTGACCTTATTTGTCGTGCGATGATCATCGAACGTAACAATGAGCAACATACTTAGACGCTTGCCAGTGTGTCAAAATATTTCTGAAATGTTTTTGATATTTTCTAAATAGTGAGATTTACAAAAATGTTATTGTAGTCTGTTTGTAGCGAAATCAAGTGTGCGGTTAAACAAAACAAACAAACAAAACGTAGAATAGTTACCGAAACCAAAACGTGCCCCTTCACTAAACTGGCAATTTGAATTTAATTGCAATATATTTCATGTTTACGGTCATGTAAGATATAGCATTATTGCTTATTTAATTTGATTTTATCGTAAATTTTACCTTATTTGTCGTGCAATGATCATCGAACGTAACAATAAGCAAGATACGTAGGCGCTTGACAGTGTGTCAAAAGATTTTTGACGTGTTTTTGATATTTTCTGAATAGCGAGATATACCAAACTGTTATTGTAGTCAGTTTGTAGCAACATCCACGCGGTGTGACACCGCCGGTGTCCCAACCCAGTAAAACAATAGAGATCCTTTAAATTAGAAATTATACCTTGATTATGGATTTGGACACCGCGTGGATTTTTCTACAAAAGACTAAAGTAACAATTTAGTAAATTTTAACTTTTTTTGGGATTTGAGAGCACATAATTAACGCCACATAACTAGCTGGCCTATGGTGTTTTCGTCAAAAAAGACGGACCCGCTGACATTATTTTGACTTTATTTTTCGTCAAAAATTATTGTAAAAAATTTGACCTACTTTTATTATTTTCAGCTTTTTTTTCGTCAAAAATTTTAGTCAAAAAATTGACGAATCCACTTTGATTTTTTCAACAATTTTTTTCGTTAAAAAAATTAATCAACAATTTGAGATAAAATTTAACGAAATGAGGTCAAATCCATTCTAAAAATAGTTGCTTGAAGCAGATATCGCAGGTGATTACTTTGTGCCTAGGACGGTATGCACCTAACCCTAACCATATTATTATACGTATATGAATTACTGGATGTCGAGGACTTTGTCCCTAGGGCGGCATGGGGAGGCTCTAGAAAATTTAAGCTATGGTTAGGCACCCTTCGGACGCCGTAATCCTAATTTAAATTTTCTGCGAGACCTCAAGCGTTCAGGACTTTGTCCCTAGGACGGTGTTAACCTAACTCTTACATTTTTATAACAAGTGTATAAACAGCCGAGTATCGCGAGTTAGTACTTTTATTTTCAGCTTTCGTCAAATTTTTGACTAACTTTTTTGACGAATTTTCCATTTTTTTTTGTTAATACTTTCGTCAAATTTTTCACGAACGTTCCTTTGTAATTTTGCTAATACTTTCATCAAATTTTTGACGAACTTTTTCAACGAATCACTTTTTTGACGAAATTATTCTCTTGACGAAAGTATTTGACGACTCGTTTTTGACGAAACGATTTATTTGACGATTATTTTTTTGAGGAAAGCGATATTGCCCGAACTAGATATGTTATCACCATCAAACCTCAAAAAATGTTAACGTAATTCATACTTGTTAACATAGTTGGGTAGGATGTAGGCGGAAAAGGTGAATCAATTACGCAAATTATTCTATTTTTTTTCTTTTTCAGTTTTTTTTTACATACACCTAACATAGGGGTATAGCGGACTTTCATTCAAAGTCAATGAAATCCTCAAAAAATCATAAATAACAGAATTTTTGTTATCCCATGGGGGAAGTGCGTGTAAATAGACACGCAACTTGTTTTTTCGTCGATTCAAGGCATATGGAGGCCCCGTAGGGCAAAACGGGTATTGGTGACCCCCCTCAACTTTTCGATAAAATTCGATTGACGGTTTTTTTTCGTAGGTTGTAGATTTCAAACAGCTCTCTAGGAGGCCCTGGTGGCCCAAATTACTCAGATTGACGTAGTTTGACAAGCTCTACAACTTGGCTTTACCAGTTTTTTTGAATGATTGCGAATTATTGTGAATTTTTGAAGTGCGTGTTTATTTACACACATTTTCCGCCTACGGGTTCCCAAAAACTCCTTCCCCCTGAGAGTTAAGATTAAAAATTTGAAAGTCAAACAATCTTTTTATCAAGGCAATATGCGCTTTTAAGAGAAAATGTCAAATGTTGGCAATTTCACGTGAATTTAGAACTCGCTTGTGTTTTAGAAGATAACGACTGGCAGTGTAGCTTTTCGTTCAAACAAAGTGGGCGAAAGAACGACAGCACCCATCAACGCCCGCGCGTTGATGAACTTCTTACGCAGAAGCTGAAAAATATTCTGAATTGCAAGTCGCCAAAGGGCTTTTCACTTTAAGTTTATGCACCGTCAATAACGGCTCATCATTCATCATTATAATTTGACCAATACAGTGTATTTTCGACAGTTTCAGTTGACCAGATTTAGCTACACATCCTAACCAGTTATCTTAACACCAGTTATCTTAACCAAGTCGGGTGATCTGAATACTTTTTGGACCAAAAGGTAATGTTAATTTCAATTACACTTAGTGTGGTAACGAAGTGTGGTAACAAAGTGACAGTGAGGGAAGGAAGTGACAGATAATGAAGTTACAGTGGGGGAAATAAAGTGACATGTAACGAAGTGACAAGTGAAAAGTAACGAAGTGATAAGTAACGAAGTGACAGTGAGGGAACAAAATGACACTTTTTGGTGCCCATTATCTTTACATTTTTTGATCGAAATAGTTGTCAAGATAACTGGTCAGGTGGTGTATTTTAAACTGTTTATAATAGTTGTAAAAATAGTGTTTGTATTTTTCAAATATAGAAATAATCTAAATGTAAGAAAAAAAATTTGATTTTTTTTTATTGAAAAACTTGTGTTTTTTTCGTTATTTTAAATTGAAAAAAAAACATTGATCCAACAAAAAACTTTGTAGACTAGATTGCTTCTTGATGGAATATGTTTGTGTATTTCGTTTTTAACTTGTACGTAAAATCAAGTGTCTTCAGCAAGTTTGGCAAAAACAAAGCATGCATTGTTTACCAAGATAATTTCCAAATTTATAAAATGTACAAATCTCTTAAAGAGAAAAAATAGTTTTTACATTCCAGTCTCGCACATTCCATGGAATTCCAACTTAATTGCGGTTCGAGTATGAACTGGTGTGTATTAATATTTGAAAAGCACTCAGGTTTGTATTGTAAGGTTTGCAAACTTCGTAGTATTCTGCCATAAAATCTTTAGTCTTTAGAATTTCTAAATTAGAAACATGTCCGCAATTTATTTTCTTACGTACCTAACATTATCGGCCTCACTATTTTATTTTTTCAAGTATTGCTCTACGTTAAGGGTCGGAAAGTGTTGGAAAAGTTGGCCAACGCTTACGTTAGGCGTTGGGGAAATTTGGAGCGTTGGCCAACTTTTCCAACACTGGGTCCGACCCTTCACGTAGAGCAATACTTTTAACAATAAATTATTGAGGCCGATAACGCTCGGCTTTTTTCAACGCCCAACAATTCAAACACTGATGCCTAACGGATAAGTGGAAAACTATTTTAAACAAGACAGAGAACATGTCGAAGGGGTGTATTGCTTTTAGGCAGCATACATACAGTATAAAATTGCGTTAAGCGTTGGAAAAATTTTTCGCTTTGGCCAAAGCTTGAATCTTCTCAACGCCTACCAACGCGTTGGGGACAAAATTTTCCAAAGCCCAACGCTTCCAACACTAGTTGGGACTTATTTAAGTTATCGTTAAGATCGCGAAACCCTGTTTTCTCAATAAATGTTAACATAAGTTGCTCCATTTCTCCAAATGTACGTTAACAATAAATCTTAAATTTTGTTACGGAAATGTTTGAAATGTCATATGAAAATAAACAAAATAATTTCACAACACAATTCTCAATACATGCTTTTCCTCCCACAGTTAGCTCAAAAGTGAAAAAAAAACGGAAATCGAAAAATATAACTAGACAAGAAAAACCGCCGTGTCGAACTTACACTTGTCGAACTTTCACTTATTTAATACTTAAAAATCTCATTCTTCAATCCAGAAATGCTTACGAACGGATAATTTTAATGAGCTGTATTCGACTGGTTTTTCGTCATCTAAAGTTGACGGCTGTACTGGCCTCGACTTCCTAGTTTACAAACTGCCGAGGGCAGGTTACTGGCACTGGGAACGCCAGCTACCTGTTGCCCAGCGCTGTTTTTCACATTATTCTATTTACAGCTAAAATGCCAGTTTTAGTGTCAGTCAGCGGATGCAGAGTACCTCGACTACCCCAGAATTATTTGTTGTTTACTTTTGCCAGAATAAAAAAATGAGAACAATAGGTTGCGGTCTCTCAAAAAGAATAAACAAAAAGATTACAAAGATTACAAAAAAAAACAATAGGAACCAATTCGGCGCGGCTACTTCAATTGATATTTTTATTATTTTAATTATGAGAGCTTCAGGACCATTATAAAGGGCTTTTACTTTGTTATTTTCCTGAGTAAATTACGATTATGATGCAAAAAAATTTGAAATCAAAAAAAATGGAATTTCAGCATTTTTTTTCTTTCTTTTCCATTAAATGATTTTTTATGTTTCGTATTTTTCAGGTCGTTACGAACATTCTGATATATTTTTTTTTATTTTTTCGTAAAAAAAAAATAATTTTTAGACTTTGAGCGCCTAAACATTTTTTTGCGTTTGGTGCGCGATCTGAGCCCGCTTGAACTTTGAGACCCTATTTTTTTATGTTTCGTATTTTTCAGGTTGTTACGAACATACTGGTATATTTTTTATATTTTTTCGTAAAAAAAATAATTTTTAGACTTAAGCGCCTAAACTGACTTCGGCTAGACAACTTCTTCCCCTTTTGACTAAAAATTTTTTATTTTGACTTTTTTTCAAAAAAAAAAATACATCACCGTGATCAGCTCATTGCGAGCTGTCGAACTGTATAAAAAACGTTCGGAAAGAATGTAAAATAAAAACTAAATTACGGTAATTCACGTTATTACACGCTTAATTTTTTTACCCCCTCTAATCTTTATTTTTGCCTGAAACTTTTTTTGTTGTTTTTGTTTTTTGTGTCCCTTTTGAAACACCGAAGCCTATTGTTCTCATTTTTTTATTCTGACAAAAGTAAACAACAAAAAATTCTGGGGTAGTCGAGGTACTCTGAACCCTCAGTCAGCTGATAATCAAGTAATTGCATAAAATCAAATTCAATAAAAAAAGAAACGGTGCGCCATTGGAATATTTGTAATTTCTTTGGTGTTTTTGTTTAATTTGCACCATTTTTGTTATTGATTTTTCCACACTTAAAAACAGGCTACGAAAAAAATTTGAAAAATCCAAATAAAGATTAATATGTCGTGTAGTTCACTGCGGCGCTCGATTATTAATTTTAACCCTTGGAGGGCCTTTGATTATATACCGCGAAAGCCGTCAATTTTCATAATGTATTTTTCAGTATCTCACGATGAAACGCACGACCGAAAATCTATATCTTCGTATTACGATATTAAAATTAAATATATTTTTATGCTGAAAAATACATTATAAAGATCGACCGCTTTTGCGGTAAATAATCTCACGCGCTCCCGGAGTTAAAATTTATAAATTGGGTAATGTAGTGAACTAGAGAAGGGGATCATCTACGTTTTGTATTTTTGAATTTTATTCGAAGCCTATTTTTAACGGCCGAGAATTTTATAGCAAAACCGGTGCAAACTAAAAAACATCGTTGCTTGTTTATTTTCGTACATAATCACTTTCCTCGGCAGTCCATTCAAACTTCCTTTTTAATGTTTTTTTTTGACATATGCCAGGAGTTTATACACGAACGTCCAAATAAACCCTAATTCATGCTTCGCCCAAGCAACTCATAGAGTAAAAGTTGAGCTCATTAGCGTATAATGAAATGCCAGACGGCCGTTCTGATTATAATTTTGTGGACATGAACCAGCTTCAATTTCTCATTTCTGATTATAAGTCATAACTGCGTTACTTTTTGCCTAGAAACTAAAACTTTGGTTAACAAAATCTGCTCATTAAGGGGTGAACCATGGTACTTAAAATCTCCTCAACCTTTTAAAACGACACAAAACAAAAATTTTCAAATATATCTTCAAAAATTTAACCTTTTACAGTCATGAAAGTAAGTGTATAATTTTTTCGGAAACTTAATTTTAGATAGCAACTGTAACGGTGAAAAAATTCAACTATAATAGACCAAGCAAAAATGAACATGTACAATGAATTAAAGTCCCGACCTTCTTGATGTGCATATTACGTTTCCGAAAAACATACACATCAAGGCAGTCGGTCATCATGGTTCATTTTGTTTTTGTTTTTTGATTTGACAGACGAGTTATTAGGTTGGATTTTCGGATTCAGACGGTGCATTTTGGGCCAAAATTTTTGGCTCAAGGCGAAAATTAAGAATCTGAATTTTTATTTTTATTACATTTTGTAGTTTAGCCAGCCTCGTAAATTTTGTTGAAAAAGTGAACATCAACTATTAGTTACCTTAATGGTAAAGAAAGTCTGGACTGTAATTACTATGTCTAATCAAGTACCTTTGGTTGCGCCGTTAGCAGACAACTAAAAAAATTTTTACCGGTTATCCCAGTTAACTTGACCGCAATCGAATTTGATTTGAAGTTATTGTTTATGGGTTTTTGAGCATACATAAAAAAATCTTACGTGTTTCGTTTATAATAACCCGTGTCGGGGACGGGGACTGTAAACATGTTGTGCATGGACACAAAGGTGCATCGCGGAAAAATTTAACAATTTCAAAACATATTAGCATATTAAATATTTTAATCTCATTAGTGATACAAAACGGCAGCCGGTATAAATGGTAACTGGTATCATATTGGAACTGGTATCAAATGCAACTGGAATCAAATTTATGAAACAGACGTTCAATTGCACCAGGAAAAAATTACCAGATGGCCTGGTAACACCTCAACAAAAATAGTACCAGGTGGCCTGGTTACATCACAAAATAACCGCGTGCACGCCGAAATGAGCCAAAATTACCCGCTCGTACAAAACTGATGTCCAGATCTATCTTGTGTGTGGTCTCGGATGGTTATTGTCATGAACTGGTACAAAAGTCGGGTAGAAAATAGTACCAGTTTATGATACTAGTTTAAGTACAAGTCGAGGAAATTTTCCACTCGAGACCGCACACCATCCGAGGGATACCCCTAATTTATTACTGGTCAAGTTCGACAAACTTTTATTTCTCAATACAGGGAAGTTATGTATACATATCAAATAAAAAATAAATATATTTGGTCTTGAGTACGTGTTTTTGTCCAGCAATATCAGTGAGGGTTAAGGCATTATATACATTAACAAAAAGGCTATTGAATTATTTTATTGAGTTGTTTCAAACTCGGTATGTTCCATTGCTGTCTTTTTTTATTCGAAATTCGGTCGACGAAATCCGCCCATTTTCGAGAAGTTTTTCGTTTGTGTAATTTTCCTCTAGACTTTTCACTCTGGTTGCTATTGTTAGAAAATATATGTTGACATATTAGCGCAGGATGGTTTGTTCGTCTAGAAGCGTTGCACCGAAAAGCTGTACGAAATGACGTTATCATTTTATGAGCCTCAAATCGTATGACTTTTGGATCCAAGACTTTATAAATTTAAAGTATGTTAACTGTCCCGCGCCACCGTACCCACATGTGGATACGAGAATGGTTTATCGTAATTTATTCGTTAACCACTAACGTTACAACCAAACGGACAAAAGAATTATAGTCAGCTACCAAATGTGCGTTATACCCATATAAATCAATTTTTTTTNTTTTTTTTGATTAACCCCTTGGCCTCAAATTGGACCAAAAGTACCCAAGTAAGCCACCATAATTAGTATTTTATTTTTTTGGTCTCTATGTGACAATAAAAATGGTTTCGTAGTACAAATTAGACATCATAACAAAATTACTTTCAATATTTTTTTTGTGAACATAATGGCAACTCGATTTCCACGATTGTGCTGTTATCGTAACAAGAAATAAAATGCAAAGTGTTTTCTCTTTCTCACAATAAACATAATTTAAACCAGGATATAAACTTGAAACATATTATAAACATTGTTCTGTGACCTCCAACAAATATATTTTTTGTGTGCGCCGTTATCGTTACACAATTTTTAAACTATGGTACGACATTGGGTAGCCCGCTACCCGTTTTCAGTTCAAATCTAAATAACACTATAACCGCTTATNCTGCCAGCGTCTCTCCTAAAAAATGTTTCGACTCCGCACCGCCTCCGTTTCACTCAAAAAGCCACATAGAGGCAATGAATACCAATAAACCTACGCGCCGGAGTCACGTGTCCTAACTCGAGCGAATAGGCGCCCAGGAAAACACAACGTTAAAAACCATAATCAAATTTTCACCGTTCTTACCTGATAATGCATATACCGTATGATGTACAATAACGCGTTTCTCGCTTTTCTAGGTAGAAATGCCTATAAGACGTGGTAGACCGTGAAATTATCGTCAAAAACCAAGTATCTGACTTTGACCGATAAATAGTTGGACCAATGGTAAAAAACTGTTTTTTCCGGTAATCGGGCAAAAAATAATTTGGCCCGGAGACGCCCCACTTGAAATTTCAAGTAGTTTTCAACCCTATTAGAATACAAAATTTGAGAAAGCGAGAAGCACGTTGTTTTACTCCCACACTGTACACAACACTTTTTTTACCGTGTCCTTCAGAATTGATTTTCTCAGAAACGGTTTGATGTTTTTTCAAAGTTTATGTTAATAATATGTACATTGTTTTTAAGGTAAATTTTTAAAATTTCAAACCATGACCTTCTTCCAAAAAGATTGTTCTATTTGCGTTTGGATTAGGTTTTGAAGCCAAAGTAATCCTGGAACAATGAAAGCAAGTATCAGCCCAAATAAAGCAGCAAGTTTATTTCTACCCCAAACCGATTCCGTATAAGTGCGTAAATAATTCCACTTTTGATCTTTTGTTAAAAACAAAGTTGTCTTCGAAGGTCGAATATACCTTCGTAACTATTTTTTTTAATAACGCTTGTTTTATAAAAAGAATTTGCCATGAAAATGGTGCTCAATTAACGAGATAAAAGAAAAGTGCGACCGTTGGCCAATGGCGACAACGCTCGAGAAAAAAAGTGTTGAGCAATCGATGGAGATTGCTGTTCGAGCACGCTGATTGGCCGGAATGATTCTTTTTCTCTGTCAATTGGCCAACAGCTACATTGAGCACCATTTTCATGGCAAATTCTTCTTAATATATTTCATGATAATATTCGACCATGACAAAAATATTAATGTTGATCCCTGTAAAACCTCGAAAAGTGCTTTTGAAATACAAAAAATATCGTCCAAAATTGAAGATCGGCGATCCCGACATTGTAAGGAAAAATTCTTTTGATCGACAATTTTTTTCTGCGTTAAAAATGCTGAAATCATATTTTTGAAGAACAGAAAGGCTGTAAGAATACTCCACATTGCTGTTGGTTGGCCTTTGCTCAATTTTACTGGCCCGATAAGGCTTGAATTTATTTCTTTGAAGTTTAGTTCTAGGACGGGGGGATCGACCAATTCTAACCAAGATCGAGCAGTCATAAAACAAAGCACGATTGACGATTCGCTCGACAATTCAATAAGACCTTGTAATTTACGTTTTTTGAAAACTTTCAAGTACTTTGATTTTTTTAACAAATACGTTACACTTGATACGTCCCAATTTCTCTCAGTTTTTGCCTATGTTTTGCTCTTTAACTGTCCCGCGCCACCGTACCCACATGTGGGTACGAGAATGGTTTATCGTAATTTATTCGTTAACCACTAACGTTACAACCAAACGGACAAGAGAATTATAGTCAGCTACCAAATGTGCGTTATACCCATATAAATCCATTTTTTTTTATTAACCCCTTGGCCTCAAATTGGACCAAAAGTACCCAAGTAAGCCACCATAATTAGTATTTTATTTTTTTTGGTCTCCGTGTGACTATAAAAAATGGTTTCGTAGTACAAATTAGACATCATATGATTTGTTATAACAAAATTACTTTCAATATTTTTTTTGTGAACATAATGGCAACTCGATTTACACGATTGCGCTGTTATCGTAACAAGAAATAAAATGCAAAGCGTTTTCACTTTCTCACAGTAAACATAATTTAAACCAGGATATAAACTTGAAACATATTATAAACATTGTTCTGTGACCTCCAACAAATATATTTTTTGTGTGCGCCGTTATCGTTACACAATTTTTAAACTATGGTACGACATTGGGTAGCCCGCTACCCGTTTTCAGTTCAAATCTAAATAACACTAGAACCGCTTATGATAAATAAAAACGGTCAACGGATAAAAAGTTTATTTTTGAATACGGGAATAATCTGCGTATACACGCCTACGCCTTTATGTTTTACCTCTTTATTTTTTTAAATTGTTTTGTAAATCTAAATAAAAAAAGAACGGTTCAAACAAACAGACGGATTAAGAATCTGTATACAGGGGTCTCTCGATGTGCATTTTTGATGTCCGAAAAAATGCACATCGAGAGAAATATGGACATCGAGAGATATTTGCATATCGAGAGTGACATTGCTCGTGGTACTCACGAACAATATGACCATTTTTCTAAGAGATCTGGTCAAATAACTCTATAAATGTGGTATTCGTATTCCTAGATTGACAAATGAGCTACGAGGTAGACCTCTCCGTTTTATAACCAATTGTCCGAAAGCTTTTTGTGACGAAAAAAAATTTAAAAAGTGCATATTGATTATGTTTTTTTGGAAACATCAAACTAGAAAAAGTGCACATCAAGAGGTAAATTCCGATAAAAATGAGGCTTAAAAGATGCACATCGAGAGGTGTTTTACAAATTTTTGTCAAAAACCGCAAATCAAGAGAGACATGCACATCGAGTGACCCCTGACTGTAAGAAAATCCGCGTATTTACACCTCGGGGACGTTATGTCTCATCAAATTATCTTTAAATTTTGCTTAAAATATTTCATATA
>SCLG01000160.1:420520-446011 GCA_004367875.1 Oikopleura albicans | reverse complement strand
GTTTTCCAGCACTTCCGTCTACGCACTATCTATCTAAGTTAACATAATGCACGTAAGTTAACAAAATTCACGTAAGTTAACACCTTTTCTTTCAAAAAGTTTTGTTAACTTACGTAGGTAGGTGGTGTATAGAAAACTTCTGGAAAACGTGTGTTTTTTAGTGTTTGAAACACTAATTGAAATAAAATCTTATGTTAAAACACGTTTTATGACGCTTAATGGTTGAATTTATAAATTCTCACGAGATGGATAATTCATTTAGAAAATTTGTTACGATATAGCTTTAACATTTTGTTTCTCTACTAAATGTTAATCCGCTATCTCGTAACGTTGAACCAACTTTTTTTTTAAATTAGAAAAAAACACTGTTCCTCTTTATAAAAATTAAAATTCATTAATTAATGTTGTAGAAGAAGAATTAGTCTTTCAGAATTTTTTTTAATTTTTGAAATCGGCCCAGTAGTTCGGCCGTATTAATGGCGCGGGACGGGTTATTTTTCGCGTTGGCGCGGGACAGTTAACCGTTTATTGTTACAAAATCGTTACAAAATGTCGTCATGACAAAAAATTATAATTTGTTGAACCGCAAATTGTAAACATTTTTAGGTTACACATGTATGTCTCACATTAAGTACATACAGGGGTGAAAGGTACTTTCGCAACCATTTTTGGTCGCGAAAAAAAAACTGTTTATGAGTACTTTCGCGACCACACCATTTGAACATGGTCGCAAAATGGTGTCGCAAAATGGTGGTCGCAAAATGGTTTTTTAAACAAGGTTTCGCGACCATTTTATTTCTAGTTAAAATAGTGGTCGCGAGACCTCACCCAAAAACCATTTCGCGACCATGTGGTCCCGAAACCATATTTTGAGCAACGATTCGCGACTAAATGGTGTGATCGCGAAAGTACTCATAAACGGGTTTTTTTACGGACCACAAATGGCCGCGAAAATACCCCACTCCATATAATTTTATCCAAAGACATGATTTTTAAGATTTTTTCTAAAAAGCTGGCTTTGGATTTGACCTAAGTCTTCAAAAAAAGCTGACTTGACCTTAGTGCAAAAAACAATTTGAGACCTTATAACTAGACCTCCTTTACTATGTACTGAATTTGAAAATACTTATAAAATATTTTCTAACTACGCTTGAAAATCCGTTTTGTTGTTTTGCGTTTTGTGTCACGCCATTGCTGTCGTGCTTTTGCTCACTTTCCCTTTTCTCTTCCGCTAATTTCGTGCGCATTTTTGCGAGATTTTTGCCACGGCTTCGAATCATCTCGGTCATGATCGAGATAACGCCGCCCAGCCAAACCAGCCCCGCCAAAATCCAGAAAAAGACCATTACGCGGTACATGTTGAAAAGGTACTCGATATTCGTCGGCCAAATTGTCGGATTGCAGAGGTTTGAGAGGCCACTTTGATTGTTCAAATCTTGAGATGGAATCGGATTAATTAATGCCTCAAAGCACGCAGTATCATTCCGGACGTAGGTGGCGTAACGCACCGGCGGCTCCATGCTCGGAATAAAATCCCCGAAACCAATCGTCGAAAGTGAAATGAATGAGTAGTAAACCGCGTCAAGTAACATCCAACCTGAACTACAGCTATATTTACAATTTTTAGAGCTATTTTGTCATATCCTATGCGTAGGGTGGCCACCAGTGTTGGAAATTTCGGCTAACGCTCCAAATTTCCTCAACACCCAAGCTTTGGCCAACACTTGGATTTTCTCAACGCCCACAACTGGAAGTTTACACAACGCAATTTTGCATAACGCCCAACGATTCCAACAAGTTGGCAATAAAAATTTTCCAAACGTCCCCAACGCATTGGTTGGGCGTTGGCCAACGCACCCCAACGCTTCTAACACTGGTTACAACTACTTGTACTTTCCGCATTGGATATCAAAAAAGTCCAACGGGAGAATCGGCAAGTGGTCATACTGGCCTTCGCTGGTGAAAACCAAGCGACCCTTTTGTTAAAATTTAAACGTGTATTTTATCAACAAATTAATATTCTCCAAAAAAAATGTTTTAAAAGCAAATCTTAAAACTTTATCACTAATTTTTTTAGCCTGTAATGCAACTTATCTGGTGTACACCAGTATTGGAAACGCATCCCAACGCGTTGGGGCAATTTTTCGCCAAACGCGTTCGGAGCGTTGAGGCAATTGCTTGCGTTGGGCGTTGGGAAAATTTGAGTGTTGGGCATTGGGGAAAAATCGGCCGTTGGCCAACTTTCGCAACACTGATGTACACCACCTTACCAATTATGTTAACACCATAAAACCTCAATTAACAAAATTGAATTTACTTAAGAAATTTGGTAGAGCGTGGGCGCTTATCAATATATGGGCAGAACGTAGGCGGAGACCAAACTATGTTATAGCCTATACGTTATATGGTATAACTTATAACTTATAGGCTATAACATAGTTTGGTCTATAATTTATAGCCCAAAATGTATTAATATAATGGAATTTTCTGGTGTCAACATTACTGGTTAGATGCTGAAAATTGCAAACAGGGCAATGAATCAAGAGTCAACCGACCTTCCATTATGGTGAAAACGTAAGATGGTATTGCTATTAGCATAATAAGTCCGGCAAACGTGTAGGTAAACGGGATAAAGTAGTACGGAAGTGTTTGCTTCGTGTGGCGTTCCATCCACTTTCGAATAAAATCCATTTTCGCGTTTATAAGGTCGGAGATTGCCGACATCATATAAGCAAAATACGGAATGCCAAACGAGATAAAAGCCAAACAAAACAGTTTTCCTTCCTTTGTTTCTGGCGCAATATTCCCGTAGCCAATAGTCGACGCCAGCGTTCCGGCAAAGAAAAACGCGTTATGGTAGCTCCAGCGTTGATGACAATCCTTGTTCAACGATAAATAGTTGTTAACGCCAAATTGTGCCGTTTTTTGCATGATAGCTCGTAAAGCTTTTCCGCTCAGTGTTATTTGTTCATCATCAAAACTCGGCTTCATATCCGCCAACACTTGACATTCTAGAAAGTTTTATTAAATACTGTTTGAGTTNTTAAAAAAAAAAGCCACAAATTCTCCATACTCTATTTTCACGCGTATGACTCATCTTAGGTGAAGTTTAAGCCAATCAACGCCTTAGAATTTCCACGCATCAAGGCCACACTTCGGAGAACTGTACTAGACAGTGAAGTTATGAGAATATGATTGTGGGCGTTGTGATATTCTTTTTTATCCAGAATTTTGTTTTTTTTTTGAACTCAAACAGTATATGGAAAACACGGAAATTAATGACAGCCCTGTTCGTCATGCCACACAGTGCTCCTGAACAATCATATCAAATATAACCATCCAGAATAAGAATTTTTGAAATTCAAAAAAAGATTACGGGTAAGCTAAAAATAGCCCTAGACCCAAATTATCAGGGTATTCAGATCTTATTTCAAATTTGAATATTTTTACCCCTAATTATAGCGGTCCCTAAAAGCGAATGTTGGAGCGGTTTTGTCTTTATTTTACTACACCGGGTGCACAGTTATCAACAAAAATCTGCCTGATAACTGCGTAGGGTTCCTAATAACTGCGCAGGGCGCGGCCGGGCGTAAGCGGAATAGGGGGAAAAGATGCAAGAAACCTGCCTGATAACTGCGCACCCGATTCTTAGATTTTATATTAAAATCTCAATATGTTTTTCATTTTGTTTCATTTACGGTCACTTGAAAAGTTAAAACGGAAATCTAGGAAATCAAAAAACGTAACCGAGCTAAAAAAAGCCGTGTTAAACTTACCCGATTTTTTTTTATTTCAAAAATTCTTATTCAGGACGGTTAAATATCGTATGAGTGTCCAACAGCACTGTATGCCACTTTTTATGACAAAAAATGTTATTGAAGAAAAAACAAGCGAAAATCCAGAAAACTTCATCCTGTACTCGGTTATCTGGACAACAAAAATGATTGCTAATCGTACAATACGTTTTTTGCGCTTAACTCTCAAATACATTTTGCGGACTGTAGTCAGCATAGGCATATAAAACACGTTTTTTGGTGTTTTATTGTATTAAATATAACGGTTGTGAAAACCAACATAGGATAATCGGTTACAAAGTTGGAAAGCAAATAAAAATAAAATTTTTATTTCCTTGATGAATATTAATAAATCATTTATTGGAGCTCGGTAACCTCCAAAAAGGAGTTATTTGCATTTAATAGTTATCACGCACATATTTTCTATCAAATTTTTCCATAAATGTTGAGTAGTCAATGGTCCACTAGCCTGCAAAAAATGAACCGCGTACGTCATTCGGTTAACCGTCTGTGTATTTGTGGTTTTGTGGTCAAATCGACCAAAAAGTTTCCAAGGGTGGTCGGAGAGCTTTCGAGAGTATGCTCATTCGATTAAAGACCATCGATTTGCTCATAGTGATAAATTACAGTCCGCATATCATATGCGGCATATGTGTTCACGAAATTTTTTCAACTCCCAGGGAGAACTTCGAGTAAATAGACACGAAACTTGTTTTTTCGTCGATTTAAGGGATACGGAGACCACGTAGGGCGAAACGGGTATTGGTGACCCCCCTCAATTTTTTTTAAAAATTCGATTGACGATGTTTTTTGCGTAGGTTGGAGATTTCAAACAGCTCTCTAGGGGGGCCTGGTGGCCCAAATCAATTTCTGAATAGTCTTTTTGAATTATTGCGAATTATTGTGAATTTTTGAAGTGCGTGTTTATTTACACACATTTCCCCCAACGAGTTTCCAAAATCTCCTTCCCCCTGAGAGTTAAATATGTGTTTGAAGGTTAACCATGCGCTGGTTACTTCATTTATAAACTTACGCGTCCAAACCGAATTGTATTCGGCCATCATTGTTTTATTATGTTCTCTTAGTTCGAGTTCCTCCGCAAGTATCCCGTAACCGTCCTGGGAACAATTGTCGGTGTGCCAAGTGTCAATCAGTCCCAATATTTCGTCATTATATTGCGCCAAGTGGGTTTTATTGCTGTAAAATTTGGTAATTCCATCGCAGAATTTATGGTTTAGCCCCAAGGTGTAAAAATAATCGTCCCCGAATTGCTCTATTTTACTCCTGACTTTTTGCTTTGCAAGGTCGCATTTTTTGATCTAAAATACCAAATATGGTTGTTAAATTTGGCACAACCTTAAATAGAGAAATACGAAACCGGGGAAATTTCTCGGTTTGCAGCTTTCTCAATTTTCCGGTTTAACCGCTTTCGATTTTCTTGTTCGTCTGGGCGTTGTTTCAAACGGTTAAGTCTGAAAACGGAGAAAACTTTAAAAACTGAAAAAATCAAAGATAACAGCCTAAAATTAAATCGCCTACAGGTTTATCCGCCCTAATTATCCGGCCACTTTGCCCGCTCGTGCGTTTATCTTTTACTTTTTTAAAAGGTCAGCTAACTCGCCCACGTACAATGGGTTTATCCAGCCGATGCGGGGTTTTCGGCCATTTGTGGCAGGCGAAAGTAGCCAGATAAACCAACAGGCGGTGTATATTTAATCCAGAAATTACTTAAAGGTAATAATAATCTTACTTAATAATGAAGAAATGTATCCTTTGTTTTCAAATAATTTAAGCTTTTATTCAACCGATGGATACCGTTAAGTGATTTTTGTCAAAATTTTGACATTTTTTTGCAAACGGTACCATTGCTGTTCCCTAAGACAGGGCTCGGCACGAATGGCTTTTGGCACATGGCTTGGCTTGGTTTGACTTTTTATGAGCCAAGCCAAGCCAAAATTTTTCGGGAATGGAAAAAGCCATGCCACGCCAAAGCAAAATTTTCTGAATTTCTCAACAGAGGGGTTTGTAAATCGTGTTTCAAAAATATAATGGAAGACCTACCTCATGAGGTTTTTCGAAGGTTTGAAATACAAGTGCACCAATTGAGAGATATATAATATACATTAAGAGTAATATTATATACGAATACCATTTCATCGTTGATAACTTCTTGTTCTCATCATCTAGGCGTAGTCGAACGCGGCTGAATACAAAATATTGAGAATTCATAACCAATTTGTTGTCGTTTCCGATTTTTCAATGGGTTTTTAAGCACGTTTATTTTCAAAGAATATTTACAGGGGTAGACCAATTCCAGAACACTCCATTCCGGAACAGTTATCGGAAACGTTCAATTCCGTAACGCTTTTGATTTCAAAAAAGATTTGAAGTCCCATTCTGTAACGAAAAGGGCTAATTTCGGAACAAAATGGGACTTTGGCTCAAAATTGCAAAGGGTTACGGAACTGGCCTTCTGTAGTTATTTAACAAGCTCCTCAGACCAGGGCTTAGCAACAGTCAGTTGGTCTTCCCAGTTCAAGTGAACTACTTTCGGCACTTCGTGAACTGGGCAGCCGAGGCGAGCACAGCTCATCAAAATCCCGAGAGGACAGCACAGCTTCATTTTTTTTTCTCATAATAAGGGCCAAAACAGCATTTTTGCTCATAAACCAGCATTAATTTTTCATAATAAGGGCCAGTACCTTTTGAAATGATGTTTTACTTATGTTTCTCATAATAAGGGTCAAAATTCGGTGTGTAGTAATCTGGAAAGGTCTAAACAAATTGTTCAATAAGATTGCTGGATATTCGAAAAAAAGTGAATTACTTATCAGACTCTCAGACAAAAAAATCCACTTTCTCATAATAATGGCCACCCCTTCTGATAATAAGGGCTACCCGCAAAAAGGGCCACAATAAGTTATAACTTATGTTCCTCTGGTAAAAAAAATGACGTACAAAATGCTATTTGTCGACAGCAAGGGAGGGTAATACTCTTTTTTTAAAGAAACCATTTTGTACTGTTTGCTCTCCTATCAGGCTTTTTATACATCACTACTATTTGAGAATTATTAATTATGAACCGTATTAATATTTTTTTTTTATGTTTAGAAAAAATGTGAACCTTTTTATTTTTGTCGGCATTGACACGTAATATACTTTACCTTCATTAAGTCGAAATTTTCTGAGATTCATTAATGATTCAATTCATAAATGATGAATTTTTAAGACGACCGTTAAAGTTACTTTTTTTTGTACTAGGTCGTCAAATTTGTTTCACGTTGAACTTATGTATCCCTTGACACTGTATGCACGTATGTCACATGAGGGATGTGGTACGATTATCTGTACTTAACTCCCAGGGGGAAGTGCGTGTATATAGACACGCAACTTGTTTTTTCCGTTGATTTGAGGCATATGGAGGCCTCGTAGGACAAAACGCGTATTGCTGACCCCCCTCAACTTTTCGAGAAAATTCGATTGACAGTTTTTTTTGCGTAGATTGGATTTCAAAAAGCTCTCTAGGGGCCCTAGTGGCCCTAATCAATTCTACAACATGGCTTTACCAGTTTTTTTCTAAAGTTTTTCGATTTGCCCATTTCAACCAGGGCTTCTTATATTCAATACATTCCCTGCGCGGTTATATGGCCGACATTTTTCTCGAAAAATCATTTAATTGCGTAATAATGGCCAAATTGTGAGAATTTCATTATGATAATTTCCGGCCAGATAACTGCGCAGTGCGTAGCAATGGGGACAAAATTCGAAGTGGCAGTCTTGTATTTAATCCAATCGTTTTTTTATCTAGCGCTCATGAATGCACAAATTAATACACATTAACCCGTTTACAATGTGTACCTATTCATTCGATGTCCTTTTGAATTATTTTTCTAATAATGGTACTAAAAATGGTCACGAAAAAAAAAATCCATTGATGAGTACTTTCGCGACCACACCATTTGGTCGCGAAATGGTGTTAAAAAAACCATGTTTTGAACAACAATTCGCGACCAAATGGTGTGGTCGCGACAGTACTCATAAACGGGTTATTTTCACGACCACAAGTTGTCGCGAAAATACCTCATTGCATTTATGAACTTATGATTTCTCTGTAACGATACTGGTTTAAAACAAACCTTACGTATTTTCATTTGGTCTTCTTCCAATTTTGGTTTTATTTAAAATGTTTAAAATGAAAAATGGCCGCTTATATCACTTAAATATTTTTGTTAAGCAAAAAACGAATTTACATGTTTTAAAGTAAATAGTCTTTTGAAGGCAAAACAATATAATATTTCCTCTTTGAAGAAAAAATCGATGTTCTTTCAATTTCAAATTGCGGTTTTTTGGTCAAAATTGAATTCTAATTGCGAATAAGACAATAATTTACAATAAATCGTACATAATTAGCCTATATATTCCTTGATTATCGCTGACTTGAAATTCACTTACGCTCTAAACATTACAGCCAAAAACATATGTTAGGTCTTATACTGAAAATATACATGTCCATAAATATTGCATGTTGTCTCTTCACAACAAGATATGTTTTTTATAGCAGACATTTTAAAAAAAATAACTTTGCCAAAAATTCCATTGGCGGTATTTTTTGCGAAGGTTTAATATTTCGACTGACGGTGTTTTTTGCGTAGGTTGGAGATTTCAAACAGCTCTCTAGGGGCCCTGGTGGCCCAAATCCATTTCTTAATAGTCATATAGACGTAGTTTGACAACTTGGCTTTACCAGAATTATAACGAATTATTGTGATTTTTTTAAGTGTGTGCATACGTGCACACAATTTCCCCCTAAGGTAATCAAAAAGTCCATCCCCTGACTTGTTAAACAAACAATTTTGCAATAACAATTTTTGTGTGATTGTGATTAAAAATCAAGAATCATGGCTGAATCATATTTTTCGAGATTCTAGCGTCATTGAGCAACGAATTTTTGTGATTTTGTGATCAAAGCGTGATTCCGAATGAGATTGTATTTTGAACACATTCACCCGTTTTTTCAACCCTGGTGTTTTTCGTTATTTTCAATACCTTTTGAATCCCTTTTTAACTGCTGGCCGAATGTATCTCCAAAACATTATTTTTTTTCTTGGTTGTTCAGATGCTTCTAAAAACCTATTCTATCAGTATGTGATTTCAATACGAATTCATACAAATAATGATTAAAAACTTTTAATTAAGTAACCCTTGGCACTACATACTGATTAACCAATGATGAGATCTACTAATTCTGATGAATTGACAAAAGGCTATATGTATATGTGTGTCATAGACATGGACCAAATATTTTTTATGCATAGAAGTACAATCGGAGAAATTAATAAAAAAACACAAATGTGATCTATAATTCAAGTTTATACCCATATGACCTCTAACTTCGTACAGTCCCCCCTCATGATAAGGGCCCCCATGATAAGTGCCACCTCGGCCCGCTTTTTCATAATAAGGGCCACTTTCTCATGATAAGGGCCACTTTTTGACGAAAAAATTTTTTTCTTCATATAAGGGCCAAAATAGGCGTTTTTGGCCCATAAATGGGCATTTATCTCCCATAATAGGGGCCATTATCACTGAAGATACTTTACTCATAATAGGGGCCGAATTGCGGTGTGAAGGGTGGTCCTTATTTTGCGAGTGCGCTGAGCGAATATAAGTCACCAAAAAACGGCTTAGCATCTATATTACCTCACCCTGTATGAGAGATTTAAGTTTTTGTCTGATAATCTGGCTAAGTCAGAACAAATTGTCCAATAATATTGCCGGATATTCTTAATATACTAAATACACTTTACTAACCCCCATATAATATGGACCATATTGTATTCCCAAAATATAAAAAAAGTAAAAAAATACATAATTTTTAACCGCGATGCACCGGAGCTACACAAAATGCTTCTGACGGACTTTAAATGAATATCATTTTTAATTCGAAAAACTTTGATTTGAATTGATCAGCTTAATAAACAATCGAATTTAAATCCAAAAAGCTGTCACACTTGAATTTTGGCTGAGTCGAACTTTCTGAATTGAGTTCGAAAGAAGACCTTTTCCCGCCAATTTATCATGCTTTTTTATAGATATTTTAGCAATCCAAGTTATCATGATTAATCATAATCAAAATCCTAAAACAGTTTTAGTCCATTCACAGACGTGTAAGAACAGTCGGTGCTCCCATAGCTTTACAAATCGCCCATATCTTGACAAAAATTACATAGCTTGCCATATTTTAGGCCCTTATGACCCAAAAGTGTTAAGAGATGAGTGATACAAATGTAATTAATTTTCACCTAAACATGTTTTCTGTCTTTTGAATAGAAAAAACATAAGTTTTCTCAAATGGTGCAGATATAATTTTTTTCATTTTGATGCTTCTCCTTTAAACGATATCTCAAAAATGCTTGAAAATATAAAATAGCATCCTGCGGTCATCGAACTGTCAATATATATTACATGTACTGTATCTGAATAATCTCACTATTCATACACATATTATATGAACATGTATCGAGTCAACAACGAGAAAAAAAAATAAAATAATTAGTTCTTAAAAATGTAAATGAACCATTTTAATATTGATAGCAAAATATTTCGATATGTGTTACATCTTGAAAACTGATTAAAACAAAGTGATTAAACAAAGTGATTATTTCATCAAATTTTAGGACATTGCATTAAATAGGACTTGTGTACTACACGGGGAGCGCCAAGTAAGGCCACGCCAAGTAAGCGTAAGTTTCATTTCGCGAAAAAATTTCGACGCCAAGTAAGGATACCTCAATTAGGGTATTAAGGTAGATAATGGTCTCTAATTCAAACTTTTTTGTTCTATTTGATTACTTGCGTAATTTAAATATATTTTTGATGAAATTGTAGAATTAACGTGTCAGCATTATATCAACATAATACACAACTGGTATAAGTGACAACGCAAAGTAAGGGTAGGTTTCGAAAAACACGAAACCTACCCTTACTCGGTGCTCCCCCTGTATTTACTATTTACAGCGACTACCCCAGATATGTGATAAACATATGACATTTTTTTTTAAACAAAACATGCTATAAACGAAATCAGTTTTCTCAAATTGCAAACGTTTTTGAATGATGACTTTCAACAATAAAATCATAAAATATCTGTTGAGACATAATTTAAACATATCGAGATTGTCACGGCCGTAATATATAGGTATACCACATATACGGAGTCAAAACGAACAGCTTTGGAGCTATTTGAAAATACAATGTATAAATTAGATCTGAATATAAAATGCATTTTTCTGGAAAAAAATACCTTCGAAAGGTATCAAAGGAATTTTATACAAATTATTTTTCGTAGTTTCAAAGAATTGGTCCTTAGACTAAGGGACCCCGGTGATTCAAATCATTTTTTGGTTATGAAATTGAGGTGATTTGCTCTACAATTTAGTTTTGTCAAATCTACCAACAGGGATAAAATCATACATATTACAGCTCTGGTACACCAGGTGCGCCGTTATCTTTCACCCCGTTATGATACAATACTTCCCGTTCGTCCCGTTATGTTACAAATTTTAGCAAAAAATTTTCTGGCGTTTTTGCCTACGCACTTTGCCGTTATGTTACAATTTGTACAAAAACGCGTATTTCGCAATACTTTGAGTTACGTAATCACTATTTTCCGTTATGTTACAATTTGTACGAAGAAAAACACGTATTGCGCAATATTTTCCCCGTTCGTCCCGTTATGTTACAATTTTTAATTTTTTGGCGTTATTCAGCGAAATCGACTACGGACTGCGCCGTTATGTTACAATGTTCCGTTATGTTACATTTTTTTATTTGGTTTTGTAACATAACGGCGCACCTGGTGTATATAAGCTGAAGAGAAAAACTGGGAATTTTCGTTGTTAGTCCTGATCAATATAATTTCTACGATAGACCGGTTGTATATCGGTGCGTTGAAAATACCTGGAAGACGTTCGCGAAAGTCGATTTTCAAGGAGGGGCTTCCATGATCCGGGAAACCAGGATGTTATACTTGTCAAATGGTTGGAAGTTGAACCAGAGATGTAAAAGTTCTGTTTTTTCGCAGAACTTGAAAATTTCAGAAGAGAACACCAATAGAACAAAAGAACGTAAGAACACCGTTATGGGCCATTTCCCATCACAAGACAGAACAGAACTTGTTTTATTTTATTTGTTTTCTCTACTTATGGCTCTACCTTATTTGGGAAAATAATAACTTGACAAGAGGTCTCTAAGGAATCCTCTGAACATCTGGCGAACAATATTAGGTAAAGCGCTTCTAACCTAATTGTAACCCTACCAAAAAAGGAACAACTTATTACTCGTTTTTTCGCGTCGCTACGGTAACGCGGCCAATTAAAAGCTGGAAAATAAGAAAAAAAATATCGTTAAAGATACTTTGTGCGTATTTACGGAGTGAAAAAATTATTTTTCAAAACTTTTAAATAGACATTCGGGTAGCAGTTTTCAAGGCGAATTTTTTCAGGTAAAAAATTATTTTTTTCAAATTTTTCCCTTATTTGCGAAAAAAAAAAGAACAAAAGCTTAAAAGATGGCTTATGCGTATTTACGGAGTGATAAACAATTTTTGAAAAACTTTAAAATATATATTCGTGCCTCATAAAACCAAATTCCATGGAGAAATTTTTGAAACAAAAATCAGAATTTTTTCTCAAAACTTCTTCAAAAGTCTTCCTGAGATGACTTTGGAGACATCTGGCTAATTTTTATTGGTCTAGTTAGATTCAGCATGATTGAATACCACATAAAACACTATTTGCGAATAGTTTTCACTTTAAAACCAGTCATAACGGGGTTTTGTGACGATCGCCACAATGTGACCCTTACGGGTTATGATAAGACCTGTGACCCTTGACAGTTAATGTGTTTCGCTTACAATATAAGTTTGTGCTGAATTAAACCATTTCACCAGTTATGTTAACACTAAAAATCGTCAAAACTGTTAATAAAAGTGCGTAATTGATTGTTATCATAATTGGGTAGGGCGTAGGCGAAAACCAAAAGTATTAGAGCAAAACGTGTCAACATAACGGAAGTTTGTTAGCAAACTGGTGTGATATAATTGGCTAAGTTGGCTATATTAACCTCAATTAAATTTGGCGTTTTATCAAATTCGCAAAATTAATTTTGCTCTCTCATGGCTCCACTCAACTATCCAAGCCTTATTTCCCTGATTCGATTTCTGAAAACCTTTCAAATTGACGATTATTTCTATTATTGCGTTATTTTTTAAAGCCTTTTTATACAATGTGGAATGCGACGAAATTACGTGCCAAATGTTGATAATGGGTCCCGGATAATACATAATTTATGTCCATTCTGCCACTCAAATATTTTTTTGTTCTACGAATTTGATTCAAGAAATAAGAGAGTCTGGACCGTGCCAGTGGACATCCATAATTTTAAACTGGCTGGAAAAAAACAAAAACACTCGAAATTGGGTTAATATAGGTTATTAACTTGGCAGTGCCAAGTTCGCACAGTTTCATAAGAAAAAACAGCTTTATTACATCGAATATTTTGAATAAATTGAATTGTAGAATTTTTTTCTGTGATAGTTTAGTAAATGATTTATATAGTAATAAAAAAATCAGTATAAAAAAATAAATTTCGTATAAATATGACCAGTTATTTTATTTTGATCCACCACTATGGTGTCAATAAGTACTATCCTCTGCGCCGTTATCAGGTACAAACCTGGAAAAAAAATTCGCCCAATCACGTTATTTTTACCCGATAACGGCGCGGGCGTAGTGGTAACTGGAAAACCTTCGGCAAAAACGTGTCAAAAATTCCACCAGATTAAGGATCACGCAATAACCGCGCAGGGGGTGTATATTTTTTATCCTATTTTACCTTGCTTATTTAATTCCCTAATAAAAACTATATGATGTTTTCTTACTTTTTCTTCAGTTTTTTTTTTGTGAGTACAATTATGAAAGGACTTTTTAGGCGCGAGTCTCGCGCAAATAAAGGAAAAATTAAAATTCGTCATAAAACGTACGCTGTAAGGACAACAGCGCATGTTGCACGATCACCCTGTATAAAAACTTTTCAGTTATAAAACAAAAATGCTTGTAGGATGCGAATATTAAAATTTAAATTTATTTATTTAATTAATTTATTTTATTATTTTTTTGTTTTTTCTTTGTTAACTATTTATGTTTTGAAGGCTTTACGCGCGGAACTACAGTGTTTTTATATCAAAACTTAAACATAAAACATAAAACTTTATANTGCCATTTTTCCTTTTCTCGAAAAAAACGAAAAAACGAGAGAGCGAGCGCATTACTAGTAAGGTTGCCACGTTTCCGAATATTTTGAATAAATTGAATTGTAGAATTTTTTTCTGTGATAGTTTAGTAAATGATTTATATAGTAATAAAACAATCAGTATAAAAAAAATAAATTTCGTATAAATATGACCAGTTATTTTATTTTGATCCACCACTATGGTGTGAATTAGTACTATCCTCTGCGCCGTTATCAGGCACAAACCTGGAGAAAAAATTCGCCCAATCAGGTTCTTTTTACCCGATAACATCGCGGGCGTAGTGGTAACTGGAAAACCTTTGGCAAAAATGTGTCAAAAATTCCACCAGATTAAGGATCACGCAATAACCGCGCAGGGGGTGTATATTTTTTTATCTTATTTTACCTTGCTTATTTAATTCCCTAATAAAAACTATATGATGTTTTCTTACTTTTTCTTCAGTTTTTTAGTACAGTTTTTTAGTACAATTATGAAAGGACTTTTTAGGCGCGAGTCTCGCGCAAAAAAAGGAAAAATTAAAATTCGTCATAAAACGTACGCTGTAAGGACAACAGCGCATGTTGCACGATCACCCTGTATAAAAACTGTTTCAGTTATAAAACAAAAATGCTTGTAGGATGCGAATATTCAAATTTAAATTTATTTATTTAATTGATTTATTTTATTATTTTTTGTTTTTTCTTTGTTAACTATTTATGTTTTGAAGGCTTTACGCGCGGAACTACAGTGTTTTTATATCAAAACTTAAACATAAAACATAAAACTATATATTTTAAGATCTGACAACAAGCTAAAGACTTGAAAGTTGGAGTCGTGATACAATTTTGCATGGAGAATCCGATAAACGAATAAAATTCTGGGGGTTTTTTCCATGTCCGGAATATATCAGTTTTCAGCCGGTTTCTCGATTATCGTAAAGAGTTTTTATTTTGATTTAGCTCTAGAGTGAAAAAATCATCGAGATATTTTTTGAAATTGAAAAATTGTAATATGACACTTTTTAGGGAGTTAAATTACAAAATAGCGCTATATTACCTATGACAAAAGAATTTGTTAGGATTATCCTAAGCGAGTTGGGTAATTAGATTGCGAAAATCTAGTTTATATCAGTAAAGGGTCCCTACTGGGGGCCCACGTCTATAGGATCTCTGCCCTAAAATTGTGTAATGTAGGACCTTTTAGATATCTCACGCATTTTTCTTTAGCCATGCCGCATTTTTCTGAACAAACCGGTTCCCTTTGTGTTCGGGTAAAAAGTTCTACGATCCTGATTGTATATCATGTAAAAACGGTTTTTATCACAAAACATCCAACCATGACTGTGGTATAACATTATTATGGCTCTTAGCTCTTCTGTATTGCTGAAACTGCTGCAACAGGCCATTTTTATACTAGTACGTATGATTTGATAAATAATAAATTTTCATTTGGACTTCTATGTTCTTCTAATTTTTATTCTTATTTATTATGGATGATTAATGCTAATTCATTTTGCCGCATGTTTCAAACTTGTATGCTTCAGTGACATGCGATTCTACGTCTAATTTTTTTTCAACATATTATCGACTTTAATTTATAGAATTTATGCAATTTGCATCATCATAAAAATGAAAAAAAACGAAATTGAGTCTCACGATCATGATTTGTCATAACATTATGGGACAGTGTCATAAAACGTCATAATGAGGTCATAACGTTGTCCATTTGCTTTGCCATAGCATCAAATTTTAGGCATGGGGGCAGAGATGCAAATTTTGGAACATTTTTTTATTTTGCCCTACCCTATCATCTTACCTGACATTAACACGATTTTAACTCCCAAGAAGAAGTGTGTGCATTTATATTTTTTGTAGTCTTACCCGTCTTTTTACCCGAGTTTTCGAAACGGTTACCCGACCCGACTCTATTCCAACCCCCTGCAAAAGCATTAATTTATGGTTTACCTACCTCCTATGGGTTTTTTTGTTGGTTATATCGGTTCTACAGCTCGACCCCTTAAATTATAGCCTAGAGGGTCTAGTATACTGTATACCCTCTAGCGCCAAGGGTCCCCTAACCATTACGTGTTTTTAAGGGTTTTTTGAGTTTAATGCGCTGTTAAGGGCCAAAAAAGACGGAGAGACGGGTTTTTCTGGAAAAAAACTGACAAGCAGAGTCTGGACGGGTGTAAGGGAAAAAACGAAAAGTAAAAAAAAAAACGAGAAAAAGTAAAGACGATGGCCCGACGCTCAGGGACACCAAAAACCCTTTTCGGAATTACAATGGCCACCTAGTTACTGGTGGCATACCCTATTTTTGGTATGCAGACACAGCACGCCGGGCCATTAAGGCAACTGAAAGGGAAGTGAAAAGCGGGTATTTGTGAGGTTAGGGTAGATCTAAACTACCTGCTCAACACCAGGTTATCAGCAAGGCGCTCAACAGGTAGTTTGGATCTAGGAAAGTAAAAAGAGGTGGGCCTATTGATGAGACGCAGTTATGCCAAGTCACCGCGCCTATACTGACTATGGTCCATAGTCATACCTGACTGTAGGCGGGGGCAGTTCCACGTTATTGTTAAGTAAATTACTCTAATATACTGCGCCAGCGGCGAGTTTGAGAGTAGCAGTGAGTTTAAAACTCATGCTCTCTAAGTGGCGGTTGCCAATGGGCGCACGAACGTTGCGTCCATAGTTGAGGTAAGTGCCAAACGGCCCGACAACCATTGGAACGTGATAAAGGCTGAACACCTTGCCAGGTTCGTGATTTGCAAATACACTGGCAAAAACACGCTATTTATTGGTTTTCTTGAGCACAGCTTTAGATAGTGTTTCTACCCTTAAGAATTCGTTATGGCTACACGTGGTATCGGGACATCACACATGTGCGGGCTGCTTTTTACTGCCGTAAGTTATCTGTATATCCATAAGGTTCGATCTGTCTTTTATTACGATATCCGGGCAAACAGCATTAATTTCAACCCTGCCAAACTGCACTTCCTTCAAAAACGATTCATTATTTTTATTTTTAATGTGTTTTCTTAATTGATCAAATATTATTTACGTGATGCAGTTATGCCTATTTATTTGATATTGTTTCACCCTCGGGTCGCAATGACCGTTGCCAAAAGGGCATAAAAGTTGAACTGCCGTCTCACGGTGCAAGTTGCAAAATTGGCACTTTAAGAGCGGTCTTTTTAGACCTAGTAATAGACTTCTCATCCTAAAGCTAGCGATGAAACCACGTCCGGAAAACATGGGTGTCCAGAGTGGTGCATAAGACACTTTATTGTAGGGAACTAACCAGTTAGCAGCTCCGCATCTCAGTGAAGTGAATTCACCCACTTTTCGACATACTATCAGTTCCCGCCTCGTCGCCCTACTGCCTTTTTGAGCTCATTTTTGAACTCACTCAGCTGTGGCTCATCTGGGAAACAGAATTGTTTCACATTATCGGCATTTGGAGTATTATTGAATGCCTGCCTACTCCTATACCGCATACCTGGTACAATGTTTTGGTATCGAGGGAAACCAAGGCGGCCTTTTCGAATAGGGACATTTACCAGAAGCATTGTACCGTTTGGTCCAATGTTTAGTAATCTGCATACTGCAGATACAATAAGTTCGTCTAAATGCGCATAAAGACGAGACTTATTCGTACGCGGGATTTTAGCCCAGTAAGATACTGTGCTGTGAAGGCTGAGTTTGTACAGTAGGGACGAAAAAATTTGTATTTCAATAGCCGAAGCTTGTTTTTGATGGAAAGTTTAGATTTAATGATTTGGTCTAATTTGTTTTGTAAAATTTGCTTAAATTTTGCCCGTTCTTGTTTCATTTCAAGGGAAGCTCCTAAATAGGTAAGTGATCTTACACATTTGAGCAAATTTTGGCCAACAGGGATATCTGTGTTAATTTTGGTGTATTTTTTCGCTTTTGTGCGCTCCCTGTGGGTTCCGAAAAAGGACGATTTGTTCCAATTCAACTCCAGACCGAGTGGTTTTGCAATTTCAAGGAGTTTTTCAACCCTATGTGCTACAAGGTATGAAGATGAATCTGCAACTAATATATCGTCGTGATACATGAAGCCTGGATACTTCTGGGACGCGGTGGGCTGGTCCTGTATCATTCTGGTCCTGTATCATTCTGGTTAACGAGTAACCTTGTCCTTCTATGACAACCCTAAACGCAACTAACTAAACAAAACAGGGTTCCACTAATTGCTAATCCTTGCGCCACTCCTCGGGTAGGTTTGATGAAAACTCGACCCTTTTTGGCCAAGTTGATGACTCTTGTTAAACCACGTAAAGATTCAGCTATAACGTTTATAAGGTATACGGGGATCTGTTTGTCATATAATGCATTAATAATCGCGCGATGTTTAACTGAATCAAAGGCTTTTTGCATGTCCAGCGCGGCAACCGTAATTAAGCGTTGGTACCGCTGCGCGTGCGCGACAGCGGCGAGTGCAGAGACGAGCCCAATAGCGCAGCCATTGGTGCCTTCTCAGAGCCCAAGCTGGGAAGGTATTATGTTCTCTTTTTAAGGTGCTCACGAAAACTACGATCCAGAATTTTAGAAAAAATTCAAAAACAAGGTGCAATTTACCGTCAGGGGACGGTAGTCAAAAGGATCATCGTCAGCATCGCCCTTTTTTGGTAGGAGTGTTACTCGCCCTCTTTTAAGCATGGACGGCAAGCGTCAAGATTTCAATAATGTATTATAAAAGACGCATAAGTCGTCCATATTGTCTTTTATAAAGTGTTTCAGGTGACTTATGGTTAAACGGGACCATCCAGCAGCAGTTTCAGTCTTTGCAGGCCTAAATGCGATGTACACTTCTCCGCACGTGATCCACTCAACAGCGTCACACGGTGTATGCGGTAAACTGTAATTTTCATCGTCAACCCGAAGATTGTTGAAGAAACGTTTAACGTTTCGGCTGGTGGGCAAAGAGTTGGCTTCAGGGGCTCCCAATAATGTTTTTACCGTTTTAGATGGTCGCGAGTTGAAACCGTCGTTGACCGTTTTCCCGTCCTTTTTCGTACGCGTTATACAGTTTGTGACGGCTGTTTTCGAGTTAATAAAACGCCAAAATTTGCCGTATAACGCATTATCAATAACAGGTGTTGCACCAGCTAGCAATACATTAACTTCGGCCAAAAAAGGGAACTCCGGATTAATTCCGCGAAAAATGGGGCCCGTCCACTGTCATAATCATTATTGCCCTCCAATGGACAAAAAGGCTCATATGGGTCTCCGCTTGACCGTACGTTCTGTACCTGCAACGGTGGAGAGCGGACAGACGGTACATTTCGAGAGGCCAGTTGTTCCCGCAATGTACGAGGGGCCTGGTTTTCCCGGCTTGGATTATGCTCCCCGGCCGGGATCGGGAACGAGTTTTGGACCAATTTTTGCTTCATAGTGGATGTTTACTGGCCTTTTCGATATCTACGATAGTAGTATATACGCTGGTAGCCAGCAGTACCAGGGGAGGGGGTGAGGGACCTATAGCTGCAGTGGATAGGCATGCATCGCATAACCTCACACTGCAGCTACTGCGCAACGCTATAGGCCGGGACCAGAGGTTTTTTGTAACTCGGTTACACACGCACAGCAACGCCATGCGAGCGTATTGAAGTTACCCGAGCTCAAAATAGTTGTCCAATCTGTGTCCAACCCGCGGTTAAAACTCGGGTCGGAATCCGAGTGCGCATCTCTTCGGAGAGGGGGGCAGAGCAAACGAAATTTTTTTTTTATACGTAGATGGTAGTTCGTCAAATCGACAGACTTTTGATTTAAATTTTTAACGGGTTAACCAAAGAAAAGGCGGGATTAGCAGGTTTTTTTATACACGGAAAAACTGAACCAATAGAATCAAGATTTTTTGTATAATATACATAGGATGTATAGGATGAATTTTTGAGTGCGCTCGGCGAATCACCAAAAGGCAAATCACCGAAAGGCTATTTCCTTCTTTTAAAATATTTTTGTATTACAGTCCTCCCCCTCTCAACTGCCGCACTTAAGGAGAAATATGAATTTCCGCTCAAACAATTTTTTCGCGTTTTAACATCAGGACGATATATAGTGAGCTTGCCCCAACTATAAAGGTTAAGCCGTAAATTTTTAACGCCAAAATTTGTAGTAACATATGAGATAAAATTGATGGCAAAAAAATCACTGAATCGAACAGTGTTTTTTTCGTAATTTTTTGATGTCTAGTTAGTCTGAAAATAATTTTCATTTTTTTCTTTCTTACTGTAAAAATGAAAGTTACGATGATTTTTTAATGGTATTTTTCACAGTTATGCAGCATAACTTATGCTTAGAAAGTGTCAACGATAATTTTTAGTACTTAAAACTGGACAATTCGGTTCTATGTAATATTATTGAATCTGGCGGTTTAGAGGGATCAGTTGGATCATTTTTAGCGAAATCCAGATAAGTATGTCGATTTGATAACTTAGTACCAATATTATATGGGCAATATGATATTCAAAATATGTGAAAATATGTTAGGATAATATCGTAAGCCATAGGTTATGAACCATACCCAAAAAAACGTTGTCTATGAAACTTTATAAACCGACTGAACATCCCTTCACAAATAATAAAGCGTTAACTCTCAGGGGAAAGGAGTGATTTGATAACCCGTAGTGGGAAATGTGGGCAATTATGCATACACTTAAATAATCACATTATTTTGCAATAATTCAAGAAAACTGGTGAAACCAAGTTCTAGAGCTGGTCAAACTACGTCGATCTGACAATTCACAAAATGACTTAGGCCACCAGGCCCCTTAGAGAGCTGTTTGAAGTCTCCAACCTACGCAAAAAAAATACCGTTAGTGTAATTTTCTCGAAAACTTGAGCGGGTCAGCAATACTCGTTTTGACCTACGGGGCCTCCATATGGCTTAAATCGACGAAAAAACAAGTCGTGTGCATATATGCACACACTTCCCCTTGGGAGTTGATAATGAAATTTTGCTATTCACAAAAAGTAACGACTTTTACCACACATGACCAAACAAAATAAGGTGTGCCTGGTTTTTTGAGACCACATGCTATGATTCACAACCCTAGAACCTGAAATTTCGGGCAAAAAACTCAGTCTAGCCGTCAAATTTCGTCACCTGACGTTGTTGGGGTTTTTGATGAAATAACATTTAACGTTTGTGTTTTTAACACGTTACATCAAAAAAGGTGCATCCTGGTTATGGTTAATAAGTAGAGGTGCACCATGGCCCATGGGCCGGGTGACACGATGTATCGGAGAAATTTACCTAGTAACGCGAAACGACAGCAATTTATTTTTGTTTTCCACGGACAATTCGGTGGGCATTAGATGCGCAAAAAAATTTACCCCAGAAGGGTATTTTTTGCGGTGAAAGTTGAATAAGTCATTTTTGGCCAACTTCACATGGTCCACCCCCTATCCATAATTTATGGCCCATAACCTACTATAATGTCATTTAACATGATGTTGCATAATTTATGCATCACTCAAGTTCCGCAACGTCTAATAACTTGATCGACTTTTGCTACTTCTAGTTTTTCCAAAAATATTTTACCAAGTAAGCTTGCGATGGTATCTAAAATATTAAGGACGGTTATGGCTTGTTGTTCACAAAATAATCGAAAAATCAGGAAACTGAAGGTTAGAAATACTTGTTGTCGTTAAATTAGCTAATTAAAGTTTGCTTAGCATAATAAAGTCCTTTCAAGTTCATTTGGAGAAATAATTCTAGGAAATTTAGACGTTTGAAAATTTCGACCAAACACGATAATGAAAAAATAAGCGAACTCTTTATCGAAGTAAACTTTTATAAAACAACTTGTTTCTTTATTATTTCTTCATTATATTAGTCTCTAATGTCCAATTCCCTATTAAAACATATTTGATTGCAAAATTGCTGCTAGATAATATCACAGGAGACACTTTTCACTCACTATTATGCGTTTTTTGAGAAAATTTTTTCATACCGTATTTTTATTTTTTGAGCAGTTTTGGTGTTATCTATTTTATTTTTTTTTATTAGTTGCTCTGAAACCAAGCGCACAAAACTGTTTCGGCGATTTTTGATATCTGTTTGTTTTCAGTAATTTTCAAGGTCATGAATGTCGCGCATTTGTTCATTTTTTTTCGTTTTTCTTGAATATTTTTTTTATCAGACATTTTTTCAAAATCGGAGAAAACAGTTTTGTGCGCCTTGTCAAAGCAACCCTTTTACAGAAAATAAAACCTCAATAGCATCAAAATTGTAAAATTTTATCCAATATCCAATTTGATTTTAGGCCAAGTTGACGTCCATGTGGGTGGCCCGTGGTAATATTTATAGACAAATCAAATCAATTATGATCCGAGGACTTTGATCCGAGGACTTTTGGGGAGTATTTTGCAAAAAAGTACATTAAAATTGATCGTGTGAAACGCCCGTTACGAACACTTTTCTGACACGTTATGTTTGTACACAGAGGGCCATACCCGTCCTTAAAATAGAGAACAGACAATGAAATGTAAAATAATTTAATTAAGCAAAACCGTGCAATGTTGAGAGATCGAAAGAAGCTAGTATGAATATTTTTTTGTAAATTTATTATTCCTGGGAATTATTCTATTCAAAAAGGGGAAAGATCGTTTGCCATAAAAACTATCCAGGAACATCTAGGTGACGCGTTTTTAAGTTCAATTAGCGTCAACGTAGGTTGAAAAAAATGAATGACTGTAATTAATGACTAGAATTCAAACACGTAGTAATAGTAATTTGATCCGCAAACTGTTAAAGCCAATCAGCCGCCGACAATAAACCTACGTTGACGCCAATTGAAGTTAAAAACGCGTTACATCTGTTCATGGTCTCGAGACTCTCGACTCCATATCTGGTGGTCGGCGCATTCTCTAATCCCGAAACTTTAAAAGTGGTACGGTCGATTTGTTTACAAATTACATTACAAACAACATTTTGTTACCCGTATTGTATACGTATAGTTTACTTTAGGTAATTATCAAAGGTATCATGAATGAGTGCAAGTGCAAGAAATCGACACCCACCGAAAATTCTAGAAATTTTGAGCATTTCAAATTTTCGAAAATAAATCTATCTATCTGGGCGTTAGCCTTATGAGAACCGACTTTACGTGTTTTATAAAAGTTCTACTAACGTGGCAGCCAAACATTTGAATACTGTTGCAGTTGCAATATTGCGGATATCCGGTACACATGGAGCAATCAGAATTCAATTTTTGGAAGAAATAATCACAAATTGTTGAACGTTTCTAATACACGAAAATAATTGATTGTGTTAGTCGTTAATTAATATAGAGTTCCGCCGAGACATCGTTAGAGCATTTTAGTTACAATAGCCCCCTTAGGTGTAACCCTTAACTCCCAGGGGGAAGTGTGTGCAAATATACACACGACTTGGTTTTTCGTCAATTTAAGGCATAAGGAGGCCCCGCAGGGCACATTTGATATTGCTGACCCCCTAAACTTTGCTGACTCCCCTTCAACTTTTCGAGACAATTTGATTGGCGGTATTTTTTTGCGTAGGTTGGATATTTCAAACAGCTCGCTAGGGGGCCCTGGTAACCCAAATCAGTTTCTTAATAGTCAGATCGACGGAGTTTCACGAGCTCTACAACTTGGCGTTACTAGTTTCACCAGAATTATACGTGCACACAATTTCACCATTCGGGTTATCAAAAAGTTCTTCCCCTGAGAGTTAAGTTAACCCGTCTAAGAATTTTTTTAGCTGGAATGGTTATTGATACGAAAATTCTGTATCGCGCATTTTGTATCGCAAATTTGTATCACGCATTATTCCGCTCAAGGGTTGATCCGGTCATTTTTTTTTTTTTGAGCTATCAGCGTATGCCCCGAGGGTTTATCCGTTCCCTGCGAATTTATCTGACCATTTCTGGAAGACAAAAGTGACCGGATAAATTTGTAGGACATGTATAAAACAAACTAACTAACCATTTTTTAAATGAGCTCGTCTGTCCACTAGCATAACACGCATCAGGTTTGCTGAGCAGACACCCCTTTTCTGTTTATATAAAAGTATGATGGCTATCTGTCATTGAATGACATCTGTTACATTAATTATTTTAAAATATTTTTTTTGCGTTTTTTGACCAATTTGAATAGCAATACTTTTAAAATATTATTTAACGGCTGAGTAACTCATAGGGTTGCTCTTTTTTACCGCTGAGTGGACATTTTTTACATTATGATGTCTAAGATTAGTTGACTTCGGCCTTAAAACATTATATCAAAAACTATGCCATAATTTATGGCTCATAACTTCGGCTAACGAATGACATATTCCGCAAATTAAACGTATAATTTGCATTTTTGGGTTGCAATTATATTCGCAATTTGCAGGAAGACAATTATTGACGTAATTTGCAAGTAAATAAACATACATAATGGCCCATACAAGCCATGGCCCGTAATTTATCGTTTAAATTATGGAGGGAAATAAGCAATTGCAAATTAAGACAGCAAAATGTAATTTGCAAAACTAACTCAATTGCAAATTAATTGCGTTATTTGCAATTACAAATTCTGTCTTAATTTGCAATTGAAAATTTTCTCACAAAATATGTTAATTTGTCTAAAAAATTTTGAAAAAAAAAATTGTCGCCAAAAATTTGAGCCGTACTTTTGCGCCGGTCAATAATTTTTATCAATACTGTGAAGTACAGTGTGTATCACAATTACTATTTAAAATTCTATTTTGATTCGCAATATTGTACCGTGAGTAAAACCATTAGACATAGCATAAATCCATTGTGTAATACACTCATTCCCATTACATTGTAATTCCCATTGTACTTAATAAGTTGGCCATACGTTTAATAAGTTGGCCATAAGTTATGGTCCATAAGATGTAGGTATCGGACTTTGTGGGATTGGGGACTGTAATTCAAATCAGCTGACCAGTTCTCAACCAATGTTTTCTAATAGAGTTAATTAAACCCTTACGATAAAATGAGGCCGCAGGAGTTAACGCGGATGTTTCTAGGAAAAATATATTGACTTTTTTTAGATGGCAGAGTTAATACAATGGTAGGAATTAAAAATTAACAAGTTTAGATTTAGGTCACAAATGTCGAGCAAAATGATAATAATTGAAATTGAACATTCATACTATTTTCTTACTTATCTGATCCCAGAAAGCAAACGGTTTGAGCAAACGGCTTGAGAGTTTTTCCAATAAAGGAATAATTCGCTTTTGGCGCAAATTGTACGAAATTCATCCTTGATTCCCTAACTTTGTCAAGTGGAAAATTGAGGAATGACAGGAATTTCTTTACAGGGTGAGGTAACATAGATGCTAAGCCGTTTTTTGTTCGCGAGTGCGCTGAGCGAATATAAGTCACCAAAAAACGGCTTAGCATCT
>SCLG01000160.1:387221-414693 GCA_004367875.1 Oikopleura albicans | reverse complement strand
GATGGCCCAAATCAATTTCTGAAAAGTCAGATCGACGTAGTTTGACGAGCTCTACAACTTGGCTTTACCAGTTTTTTTTTAATTATTGTGAATAATTGTGATTTTTTGTTTATTTACACACATTTCTCCCCTACGGGTTCCCAAAAACTCCTCCCTCCTGAGAGTTAAGGGGGCTGATAGGAATTAACAGCTTTTTTATAGTGACTGTGTGAAAAAACGCAAAATTATATCTACAGTTGTATCGCAGTGATTTTCAAACGCGAAAAAATGAATAATGTTACCAATTTTTGGTAACGTTGTTTGACAGCGCGCCTGAGGCCTATGTGGCCTTTTCATTGGTCTATTTTTTTCTTTTAGAATCTTTTTACATTACTAATACAAAAATATTTTAAAAGAAGGAACAAGGACCAATGAAAAGGTCACATAGACCTCAGACGCGCTGCAAGCAACGTTACCACAAAGTGGTAACATTATTTATTTTTTCGCGTTTGAAAATTACTGCGATATCGTCCATAACTTGACACTTTAGCATCCATTTTCTCAGTTATAGACAAAATAGGCCATTGGATTGCGGAATCATGACTCATCGAGCTAGAAAGTTCTAAGATATGAGCTCTAAACGTTAAAAAATACCAAATTTTATTTTAATATTAGTGAATACCCAAATTGGCGATGCAACTTGAGAAATTAAAATTATACAAACCTACCGTCTGCTCCGTCCTTTTTTGTCTATACAAACTCTAGTTTTCCCGGTCCATTTTCTGTATGTTATGTTATGTTTAATAAGATGTCTAGTACCGATTTTTTTCAAGATTTTATCAAAATATTATAAAAAAACCTTCTTGCCGATAGTCGACCATCACCGCTCGTCTTTCGTCGGGGTTTTATAGGGGGACACCATATTGACCATATTACAAGCGATGATATTTTAAGAACCATCAGCGGGGTTTGTACGCTTAGACTGGGTGACACAAAATGTTAGTGCTGTCAATGTCATGTGCCTATTTTTAGTTTTACGACCTCATAACTGTGCCCCTTGTTTTTATTTTTTTTGGCCTAGGTAATGCTCTTCAACGTCGAATAATATTTCCTCTTTTTAATTTTATTTTATTTCGAATTCGGGCACAAAACGCACATTTTTGTTTGATCTTATCGGGGCTGCAATGTCACCCAAAATCCAATTTATTTCTCTAGTTCATCAAAATATTGTAAATATCGAAAATATTCTGCCATGTTCCACCGTGTACCGATACGATGCAAACGCATGAAGAAAAATAGAAAAAAAAATGATTACTAATTAATGATTCTTCAAATTATGGATAAAAATCCGGCCACAAACAGAGCATTAAGCATGGGTAATTTGTATTTCAATTTTATTTTCGGGGCCCATTAGGCACATCATTGATCTCGACGGACAACCGCGTAAATGACGTATTCTGTTTGTAAAAAAGGTGTAATTATGCACATTTGTGTTTCATTATAAATTATAATATTATCTTATAATTTACTAGTATAGTATATTATTATAATTTTTAATGTAGTAATTTATATCTTGAATATATAAAGGTAACGGAGTGAGTTTATTGCCCGTCTATGGCCTTTTATTACTGTAGCATACCAGTTGTTAATGCTCCTATTGAACTTGAAGCCCTCATTTTTTAAGGTTTTTACTCTTCCTATAGATTCTAGACGTCTTCGGAGAAACAAACCAACTTTACCAGGGACCTGGTAACTTTACCAAACAAACCTGGTAACTTTACCAACAAACCAACTTTACCATGGTCCGACCATGGTGTTCACTGATGTCGGAAATCATATCCGGCTGGCGAAAATTATCGGCAATACCGTTAATATGATTTTAAAATGGCAACTATCTTTACAGCCTATATCTTGACAAAAATCTCATATCTTTAAGTTTGGCTGGATGAGTGATAAAGACACGTGCAAAAATTTCTTATACCCTGGCAGATTTTAGGCCCTTCAATTCATAGCATATGACTGATGTGAAAGTGTCAAGTTTTCATACGCTNCTTAAAGAAACGCTGCTTAAAGTAACACTATTCGCTTAAAGTAATAGTTTTTTTGCGAATAGTGGTTACTTTTTCAACCCACGCACTACCTGCTTAGAGTAACACTTCCGCTTAAAGTAACAGTTTTTTAGGATTTAATCTTTATGCTTCAATATTTTCGGATGTAAAGTATTTTTAGTACATTTCGAAAATATTTTTCATCTGATTAATCATTCAGAACTAGTTTTGATACGAAAAATTATCAAAAAAATATATTGAAAAGGGGTAGCCATTTTTGGTCTACAATTTTTCTCGGATAATCTCTAAATGGTTACAAGGTCAAGGCAGTTTATTAAAAGTGCAAAATGAAAAGCAAAGTCTTAAGATAAAGTCAGTTTTTTTTGGCTCTGACCTTAATAACACCTTCCCTGTATTAATAATTATTGATCACGTGATGTTTCCAAATCGCGCAATTCAATGACCTCATTTGTGCTTAAAGTGAAAAAAAACTGAACATTATGTTATATATTTCAAATTGCGCAATTCAAAAGCCTGATTTCGGTTAAAGTAACAATATTTGAACTTTTTTTCGATTTAACTTACGCCCTACCTGCTTAAAGTAACAGTTTTCGCTTAAAGTAACAGTTTTTTTGTTCATTTTGGTGTTACTTTAAGCAGGTAGGTGGTGTATTCTAATGATTTTTACATGTACGGACACAGGATGCGCTGACCGGCCACTAATTTTTTTTTTCAAGAACTGGCCGGCTAACCGGTCTTAAGGTTTTATATACGGTATATGATATACCTTAGACCATCAGTTATAGCCTATAAGGTATAGACGTTAAAATATCGTAATTTCCTGCTTTCAGGTCATTGTTCAGTCCTTAAATAATGTTATCTCCGAGAAAAAGATGGTCCAAAATAGGCCAGTTAACGGGTTTTGGACCATTTCTCTATTTATTGACAGCAAAAATTTATCGAACGAAAAACATAAAATATTTTTGCGGTAATCGACTTGAGTATTACGCTTAACCTTCAAACACATATTTAGAAACGTTCCGTGAACACAGATGCGGAAGATTGTCCGCATCATCACTCTTTGTGTTTTTACCTACGTTATTTATCACTATAACTTATAGTCTATAAGCAAATTAATTGTTCTGAATCGAATGAGCATACTCTCGAATGCTCTTCGACCACCCTTTGGTACTTTTTGGTCAATTTGACCACAAAAACACAAATTCACAAACGGTTAACCGGGTGACGTACGGGGTTCATTTTTTGCAGGCTAGTGGGCCGTTGACTACTAAACAGTTTTGGAAAAATATGACAGAGAAAAAAATGTGCGTGAAAACTTTTAATTACAAATAACCTCTTTTTGACGTTTCTTAGCTCCAATAAAGGAGCTGCGAATTTTGTAATCGATTACTTTATGTTGGTTTTCACTGCCGTTATGTTTAATAAGATAAAACATCAAAAAAAACGCGTTTTATATGCCAATTGTGATTTGACAAAATCAAATTGATATTCTCGAGAATATCAGAGAATTCTCCAATCACATTTCGTTACTTTATAAAATAAAATAAAAATTACTCTCGGCGAGCGGAAGAATATAATTTGCGTGTATTTATTTTATAAAAAATTTATGCCCTTAGCGTGAATAAGACAGAACTGCTTAATGCAATTTTGGCATAAGCCACACATAAAAATTAAAAGTGAACGGACATACCTTACGTCACGAAAATATTTTTGAAACATGAAAACAGGTTCGGGATGAATTTTATCCTCATACGACTCGCGACGCAGACTATTCCATATTCTCTTTGATTATCTATAAGCCACCTACGAGCTTACTGGTCCTTATTCTGCGTAGGTTGGAGATTTCAAGCAGCTCGCTAGGGGCCCCTGGTTGTCTAAATAAATTTCTGAATTGTCAGATCGACGTAGTTTGACGAACTTGACAATTTGGCTTTGTCAGTTTTTTTTTACAAATATTTTACAAATTTCGATTTGCCTATTACTTACATACCAGTAAAATGGCTTTCAATAAAATTAATAGAATCCGTATATTATATAATTTATTATATAAATTATATCATATATATATAAAGTATACATTTTTAACACTTAAATAATCATAATCTCATACGATACCGGTAATGATGGAACTCAAATCGTTGTTTCGATTTTCCACTAAATTGGCCCGTTCGCATTTTTTTTTCTGGCTTAAAAATGGCAAAAAGAAATTTCTGCGCTGGGCAAATTGATATTGTCATAATGTCACTGAAAATGCTAATACTACTTGTAAAAATTTACTGGAGCCAATTAATTATTCTACGATAATGTCCAACAACACAAAAAGGTTTTACACACAGAATGTTCGCGATAACTAAATCAGAATTTAGTCACCTAAATTAAAAAACACGCTAATTTCCCATATACCCCCGCTAACTAGTTATTTTAACAACAGTTGGCTTAACACCAGTTATGTTAACAAAGTTGGGTTATCTAAACACTTTTTTGACCGAAACGTATCGGGATTTCCAATCATCTTACCAGATGTCCTACCCAATCATCTTAACACTTTTCGAGCAAAACATTTGTTAACTCCTAGGGGAAGTGCGTGTATATAGGCACGCAACTTGTTTTTTCGTCGATTTAATGCATATGAAGGCCCCGTAGGGCAAAACGGATATGATCTCCCTCAACTTTTCGAGAAAATTCGATTGACGGTTTTTTTGCGTAGGTTGAAGATTTCAAACCGCGCTTTAGGAAGCCCTGATGGCCCAAATCAATTTCTGAATAGTCAGATTGACGGAGTTTGACAAGCTCTACAACTTGGTTTTACCAGTTTTTTGAATTATTGCGAATTATTGTGAATTTGCGTGTTTATATACACAAATTTTCGGGTAGGTAGCGACTGGTACGCGGTATCGACTAGTAAGTATTTGCTGTCTTACCAGTCGCTCAATCTTACCAGTCGATACCGCGTACTAGTCGCTACCTACTCCAAATTTTCCCCCTACGAGTTCCCGAAAACCCCTTCCCCCTAAGAGCTAAGATAATTGGGACTATAGACCATTCTCCAAAAAAGCTGCTGAAATTTTACCTGTAGCGCAAAACTTCATCGAAAAAAGCTCTCCAGATAGAAATAATTATCGCGCACATTTTTCAAATCACCTCAAATCGTAACGATTGTATCTCTGTCAGACTTGTTTTACGAAATGTCCAGTAAGGTTTTTTTTATTTCCAAAATAAATTCTATTTGCAAACTATCTGTTAAAACTAATCTGTGCCATGTGAAATGGGAGATTATATTTTATCGAATCTCTTCCAAAATAATATTTATTTTTGACGCGAAGTTATCTGACATGTTTGGTTTTTGATTCTGCTACAGATCATCCGAATTCCGATCGGTTTTTAACATTTTAACTATAAAAATAGAAGGGTCAAATTAGGTGGTCAGTATAAATTTGAGTAAGTTTGTCTACAAGCACGATTTTCCGATATCAATAGATTTTCATGTTTAATAAGGACTTATTGACCATCGAAAGATACCCATATGTCTGAAACTAACTTAACTCTTAGGGGGAAGGAGTTTTTGGGAAACCGTTGGGGGAAAATGTGTGTATATAAACACGCACTTAAAAAATTCACAATAATTCGCAGTAATTCAAAAAACCTGGTAAAGCCAAGTTGTAGAGCTCGTCAAACTACGTCAATCTGACTATTCAGAAATTGATTTGGGACACCAGGGCCCTCTAGAGAGCTGTTTGAAATCTCGAACCTACGCAAAAAACACCGTTGATCGAATTTTCTCAAAAAGTTGAGGGAGTTAGCAATACCCGTTTTGCCCTACGGGGCCTCCAAATGCCTTAAATCGACGAAAAAGAAGTTGCGTGTCTATATACACGCACTTTCCTCTGGGAGTTAACCCAACTGTTTCTATACAGTCTACACCTTATATATAACCATATGGTACAGAATTTTCTATAGCCCTAGACCATATACGCCTCTGAGTGGTTATGATACCACTTTTGCCCTGATTTATTCATGGGCCATGTGACACTGAACGGATAACTGCGCGGAGCGGGAGTAAGATAACCCCGTGGTCAGTTTTGGAAAAGTTGGCCAATGCTCCAAATTTCCCCAACGCCCAACGCAAGCGTTGCCCAACGCTCGGATTGTTCCCAACGCCCAGCGCATGCGTTGGCCAACGTTTGAATTTCTCACAACGCTTAACGCGTCGGAATTAAATCTAACCAACGCTCAACGCTCTCGATCTTGAGACAGCTGTTCTTCGAGATATTACATGGATAAAAAAAGTGATGCTTTAAGAGCACGGTAAATAAAAACGTGACATAATGTATATATTGTGACATACGGAGGATATAGTATGACTCATACTGTATGAGGTATAATAACACGTTTCCCGCTTTTTTAGTTTTTTAAGCCTATCAGAATACAAAATTTGGGTAAGCGAGAGGCACGTTATTATACCTCTTTAACCAGTGGACTCCACTAAACGCTCTACTCCGCGTATTCCATTCGGCCCACAGCGGGCCGTTTTACTTTGCGCCTCATTTATTCCGTTCTGGTTAATATTTTTAAATCTTTTATTTTGTATTTAATTTGTCACAACCTTCGTCAATTGATTTAATAAGAAATTATTGTCTCAAATAACTATCTTCATGTAATACACCGCCTGGCTACGGAACTTAACGCCTCTAAACTTAACAAAATGCCTCAAACTTAACAAAATACCTGGAACTTAACAGTCATTTCGAGTCAACTTTTCCGCCTACGCACTGCGACCTAAACTTAACAAAATGCCTCGAACTTAACAAAATGCCCGGAACTTAACACCTTTTTTCTCCAAATGTTTTGTTAAGTTCCGTAGCCATGTGGTGTAGTTAACCGTAAATCAAGGTGATTCCAGCAAATTTCCTGATTTTCGCTATTTATCGACTAAAAAAATTGTTAACGCTGAACGAAATATTTTTTTTTTATAATTTGTCGAATATGTTTGTTGTTTATCAATTAAAAGAAAAAAATCCGAGAAAAATTTTTAGAAAAGCTGACTTTTTCGTCTTTGCTTAGCGCAGCGTGAGTCTCAAAGGTATAAAATAATGCATATTTATTTAGAAATCCTTTGTTTATATGCAATTTTTTGCATAGATTCAAATCTACCGTGAGTTATCAAGTGAGTAACTTCATTAAAAATGCCATATTGTATCAAAAATTATAATTTTTATATTTTATCTGATATTTATCTCGTAAAATAAAGAAACTAGAGCCAATTTAAAAATCAAAACGGCCCGCAGCGGGCCGCGTGGAGTCCATTGGTTAAGTAATACTGTAAACGGAGAACCTAAAAAATAAATTCCGTAATGTTAGAGAAATACACCACCAAACACGTTTTGTTAACACCATCTAAAGACAAAAACTGTTAACATAATGGAATTTTTTTAATATAACGGGTTAGGGCGTGGGCGGAAACCGAGGTCCATCAAATCCAAACCAGTTATCATAATGGAGTTTTTATAACATACCGGCTGTTAACATAGAGGGTGAGGTAATTTAGATGCTAAGCCCTTTTTGGCTCGCGAGTGCGCTGAGCGAATATAAGTCACCAAAAACGGCTTAGAATCTATATTTCCTCACCCTGTAGCGTATTAGGTCACCTAACTTAGGTGGTGTATATTCCTCACCTAAAATTCTCTCTTCTTCTGATGACCATTTTTCAGGATCTCTATAAATCGGATTTCAAAACAGGAAACCGCAAAAATATGATTTTTATCATCAAAAATGAAAACAGACTTTTGACATGCTTATACAGTATATGCTTGTCCAGTATGCAAAAATCTATAGGAGATTCATTAAAATCTGAGAAAGACAATTGCTAATTTAATATTACGTAGACTTTTTCGGAGTTCGATTTTTGACGTACGCCACTATCTTCATTTTTCGATGCAAAGCGTATAATCATGCAAATATAGTTCACTGGGCCCATCTTGTTTAGGCGCACAAAAATAGATTTCACACAATTCAATAGAGTTTTTTTGTCGTTTTTTTAACTCGCACGAAAAATTCGACAAATTATATGTCTACGGAAGTTAACCCCCTTCAATAAAAAAATGCTTTGAAGTTAACCGAATTCATGGAAGTTAACACACTGTCTACGAAAGTCAAAAAAAAAATCCTTGAAGTTAACAAAATTAGTGGAAGTTAACACCCTTTTCACCTCATCGTTGTGTTAACTTCCGTAGACAGGTGATGTATTCAAACTAAAACCTAAACGCGAATTACGATTATTTACAGCTCCCTCGATTATATGATCAGTAAAAGTTTGTTAATAGTTTATATAATTTCAAAAATGTTAACCATCGCAAGTTTTCCGACTAGTGTGCCAACAAACCCAATAGAGGGCACAGCCTGCCGCACAGGGGTTAATTTTGATGTTCAATGCAAATTATACTATTATAGTATCCGTGTTGGAAAAGTTGGCCAACGCTCCAAATTTCTCCAACGCCCAACGCAAGCGTTGAACAGCGCTCGGATTTTCCCAACGCCCAACTCAAGCGTTGGCTAACGTTTGAATTTCTTTTCTGGAAAAAAGTAATCAACGCCCGACGTTCTCAACAAGTTGGTTGGTCGTTGGCTATCGCACCCCAATAATTCCAACACTGATTGTTAACGGATTAGTGGAACAAAATTTTAAACAAGAAAGAGAACATGTTGAAGGAGCTTCTTGCTTTTACACAGCATATATACAGTATAAAATAGCGTTAAGCGTTGGAAAAAATTTGAGCGTTGGCCAACGCTTGAATTTTCCCCAACGGCCCCAACGCATTGAGAAGAAAAATTTCCTCAATGCCCAACGCGTTGGAAAGAAAATTTCTCCAACGCCCGACGCTTCCAACACTGTTATAGGATGAACACATATTCATTGAACACATATGATAATCTGACTTACTGTTGGAGTGCGATTAAAGCAGCTACTTGTTGGAATTGGAGCGTCATGTTCTTTAGTAGTCGATATTATATGAAGATCTTAAATAAAATATTCATAAAAATATGAATAATATTCGAACACTGTATTTTCTATCGCCATTTTACCAATTGTTTTGGTCATATTTTTGAATAATGGCGAAACGATTATTATGTTTGACGCAATACCGAAATTTCTTGACCAGCGCATTATCATTATAAAAAATAATTTTTTTGCATGTCTCACGTTGCAGACAATTAATGTCATACTTAATTGGTAATATAAAGCTTTGACTACTTGAAATCGCCGTTCGTGTATGTTAAAAAAAATAAATGACTGGAATAATAAACATTGAAGAAATTGTAATGTTCTTATTCAAAATATGCATTAATGTGTCTCTTAGGTTTTTTGTTTGTTTTCGGCGGTTTTGATTGGCCCCAAGCAGAGCTGAGTGATTTGTTCCCGTTGGGCCAATTGGATTGCTTGATATTTGATACCGAACATGAACTTTTTTTTTATTTTGAGGTGATGCATCATTTGAATATTTTTGTAACTGCATTTTGTATACGCAATCTGCAATGAGTTATGAATCGGCTACAAAAATAGTAAACATATTTTATTGGGGAAGTCATTGTGATCAGTGGACGAGGCTGAACACGACTCAAGATTTAGAGATTCTAAATCTCAGATGTGCTCATCCAAGCGGAAATAATAATGTGCAAAATCGTTCAGAATAAAGTGATCATTCATAAATGACATGTTACATTCGAATCAATGTGTAAACAGCACAATAAAACAGTAGGCATCACAAAAGCGAGAAGTTGGATAATATTGACCCGAAATCAATACCTTATAGAATATACCTTTTACGGTATATTGTATGAGATATGAAAGCGATTATAAAATGTATCCACATTTATCTCTTCCTTTTAAATTGAAAGAGTGAGATTTACCACTTTAAATGTTAATAATCAATCGTAATATAAAAAAATTGATCAAGAGATAGTTGTTTGACAAAAAATATAATGAACCACAGGGCATTTTTCATTACTTTCGACGTCGCCATCTCACGCGATTTTCAAACCAAGCTGAAAAAAATGTTTTTGTTAGTTTAGTGTACTTTACGTTTTATATTTAACCTCCTTTTGGCGTTAGCTTAGGGCCTAGTTGATTAAATATTAAACTACGGATACCGCCTCTAGCGCTACCACCTAATCTCACAAGCTAAATTTTCAAAGAAACACGAGAATTTTAATAGGCATTTACAGTAATTACGCCCATAAACTGTGGTAGGGACCCAAAAAGCTGATTTGTCACAACCCCTTTTTATAAGTCCATTATTTACGATAACATTATTTTATTTTGACATAATAAAATAACTCCTCAAACCCGACCACTTCCTTTAACAGGTCATGGCCTTCTTGGTAAAAGTCCGTTACTAAGTACATTTCCCGAAATCAAGCACCCATTAATTACGCGTAGAAAATTGGGGTTTTATCGTGATTTCTCGTAAACTAGGTTCTTATTTGATTGCGATCAAAAATCTCAAGGATCATGGAAAAAGACATTTATATTGACAGTATTTACTTCTTGACGAAAACACCGATTTTTGCACCCTTATTGTATGTGTCATACAGTATTATTCACTGGTCAAGATATTTTTCATAATATTGTTTGTTTGATTTACTATTTACTAAAATAGAGTTTAAGTTTTGTAATTTTCTTTCTTACCGGAAGTTTAAAAGATATTTTGAGACTGTTTTAACAATAAATTTGTTTCAGGTTGAATAATAAAATAGGTTTTCATGGTATGTTTAAAAAAGTTGTAAAAATGTTATTAAGATAAAGCAATGGGATACTGTCGACAACTTAATTTTAGTTTCATACTGTATAGACTATACTGAACCAGAAAACACAGCATCTCTGGATTAACTTTAGTTGTTATTATGACATTTTCCATGAAAATGAGTTAGTTCCTTGTTGCTACGTTTTCGACCAAAAAATATAGATAACAAACTATGTGCGATTTTGTCTGAAAGTTACGGTGTTTTAAGGTTTTAAAATAAAGATATTATGTTAATCAGACTTTCATAAATTAAGCTAGGTTTCTATCCATCACTATTATTTAAATGTGTTTTTATCTCAAATTTGAGTTTGGCCGTGCACTACCAAACCGTATTGAGAGATAATTTTTTTTTAATTTTTCGCAATGGGAAATTGTTGCATGTTATTTTTTTTTCTACTATGAGCCTAATATGTAGTTTTTTATATTCGTGAAAACCATAAGGGATTGTTCATTCACGCTGTTTCATTATAGACTATAATTCATAGTGTGTTAAAAATCTGATTTTTTTTTGATAATTAAACTATAAAAAATAGTGCAACCGTAACGAATTACATCCCGTTAATCGTGATTTTTGAATGCGGTACATGAAAGCAGTCTAAATTATACAAATATTGTCTCTCATTGTCGCCTGAGCACCACCGTGAAGCATATAATCGCACTCGTTTAATTGTCATATCTCGTTTTGATCTTGGTTGGTCATCTTTTTTTTTTGATAACATGGGATTTTCCCTCTTTTTCCATAAAAAAATTAAAGTTGCATCCAAGTTTTCATCCTTGGTCAAGGTCGCCACAAATGTAACTACATTTTGTATCCACATTTTATTACTATTACTGCATTGTGTATATTCCAGCCATTAATTTTTTAACCTAGACGAACGGCGATTTCAACTCGTCAAGGCCGTATTTCATCGATAACCACAATTTCATTTAAATGTGTATTAAAATGTGTATTAATTTTATTTTATTTTTTTGCAATGTGTATTAAAATATGTATTTCAATAAAGACCAATGAATTTGTGACATATTCAATTGAGACTACTATCTAGCATTTGAAAGAAAAGTACAGTCCTTACTCTCAATACGGGCACATTCAATACGGACGTTTTCTTCCAACACGGACACTTTTTGTGAAAAAATGTCCCCAAAACAGTCGGACGCTATCTTTGGGAATCACAAACGTCCGTATTGGAAGTAAGGACTGTATTTATAGATACCTTTACGCTGAAAACTTATTATTTGTCTTTTTGAATTCTCTATGTCTCGGATTAATTGTACTTCTGTTTGGACTATTTATTCCTCAAATCCTAAACAAAATCAATTTTAAACAAATACATGTATGTATACAATTTTGACTAGTTAAGTTTTTAAGTGAATTTTGAGTGGCTCGGTACACGTTTTTAATTGTTTCATTAATAATTTCTGCACTTTTTCATTATCTTTAACTTAATTCTAGCTCGTTCCCTCAAAAAATTTGAAAACTTTATGCAACGAATATTTCTTTAACTTATCGCCAGTCCAACACACTCAACGTTTCATCCATAAATGCACAAATTGTCAGTTAACTTGTTTGATTTTGAAGTACCGTATTGAACGCAAAAAAATCGCTAGGCTTTCAAAATCTTCACGATACTGGGCGCTATAAAATTTATCAGAGTTAAATAAAGTATTGACTGGAAATTACAGTCTGGAACGTTTAAATTTATAAAATGAGTGTGTAAAATTTAGAAGATTCTGCCGACCAAAAAAAACTATTAGCGCAAGGGCTTATATGAATACTTCATCTTTAGACCGGTGCCCAAGTTCATCAGCCAAATTTTTAGTGTCGAAAATGAATGTTCGTTTTACCGGGTACCCGCGGGTGTAGTCTGAAAACGGAGTAACATGAAAACGATAACAAATGTATTTTACGGGTTTTTTAATGTTTTCGGTTTTCTGTCTGCTCAGTTTTCAAATAACACGCGGAAACCGGAGAAATCGGATAACCGAGAAAACTGAAAAATAATAGAAATTCCTCCATTTTCAGTGTTCTTCGTGTTCTTATTTCTCCATTTAAGATTGCGTCAAATTGTACTTATCTTTGATGCACTTTCCTGTTAACCCTTGAACACAAATTTAAAAGAATTCTGTGAACACATCGCGTGAACGTTAGTTATTAAGTTATTAACTTATTTAGTTATTAACTTATTTTAGAGAGCAGTATAAATCCGCACATTTTTTTTCGTGCGGATTAAATCGATAGCGCGATAACTCCGCACATTTTTTTCGTGCGGATAAATTTTTGTGTGGGACAAATCCGCACATATTAATATGAATCATTCGTCATAATATTATTATTCCGACAATTTTTTATTCTTTTTTTTTACAAATAAGCCGATATATTAGTTTATATGTTTTATAATACAATTGTATTAATATGTTTTGAAAGAGAATATTAAAAGCGAATTAATGATCATTTAACTCTTCTTCGAATTTACGGTAATCATAACTGAAATTACGACGATCCGACAAAAACGGCTGACAAGCTTTTAAACACGTATGGACGGTATCTTTGTGAGCCTCAACACGCCAGTTTTTTGTATTGATAATCTCATCGCGATTTTGTTCAAAATTCGCCAGTAAATCGGGCCTGAGAAACACCAATCGAGCTTTTGCCTTACATTTTCGATTGCCTTTGAAGCANTTACGACCAAAAAACTGACTTGACCCTATAACCAACCCCCCCCCCAAAAAAAAAGTGAAAAAAGAATTTCTATAAAAAATTTTCCGGTGAGCGGGGGGGGGGAGGTCTTCACCCAAAAAAAAGTGAAAAAAGACATGATTTATCTTGAAAAAAACTGACTTGACCCTAGTGCAAAAAAAAATGACTTGACCTTATAACGGCACAAATGGCTGACCTTATATTCAACCCCCCTGTACCAGTAAGTGTCACAAGAACACCTCACGTTCAAATTGGACTTTAGTGTCAAAATAGACGGTCGGTTACCATATGGTAACCTAAGGAGTGACCTTAATACGAAAAGAATGCCAGAAAATTTCCCAAAATTCCGTACGGTATGTTCCACCGTATGGAACATACCTTATAATTAGGGTAGCAATTTTGATGGCTTTTTAAAAAGTAAAAAAAAATCGAAAATTTTTCAAAGCCCCTATAATTGTATAGAAAAAATGGTAATAACTTTTTCCCCAAGCTTTTTGCATGGTTGATCAGTGTATCGGTGGCGGCTGATTTATTTCTTGAGTCCATAAAAACATCGAATTCGTCAATAATTCGCAGTGGACACGAGGAGGCATCCCAGAGTGATGCTAAAAAATCGACCGTGATGGTACTTCGCTCACCCCCAGATTTTAAAGGGATTCGACCATTTAACTTGTCTTCCTCCATTTTCTCGAGGGTTCGCCGGTCGTCTTCAGCCTTTCCCGTTGACTTTGATGGTTACAAATAAGATAAAGACAAATTTTCAACAGGGGTGGGTTTTGGAAATTGAAATGAAACTACCGCGAGTGTGGGACAAGGTATGCCAAAGTCGCGGTGTTTTTATTTCGGATTCTTGTCATACAGGGGGGTATGGTTATAAGGTCAGACCCAAAAAACTGAGTTGAGCCCAACGTAACACGTTAGAGAATCAAGGAAATTTTAATGCCAACGCGTTTGGTGAGTTGGTTAAAATTAGAGCATTGTCCAACGTTTCCAACACTGTTTATAACCATTTGAAAAATGCTGATCCCAAAGAAATGTGTAAAAGACATGATTTTTTTTTAATAAAAAAAGATATGATTTCTATATAGAAAAATATATAGGAAAAATCTGCAAGCGGGGAAGGGATCTTCAAAAAACAAAATGATCAAAAAGACATGATTTAAAATCCTATAGGAAAAATCTGCAAGTGGGGAAGGGATTTTCAAAAAACAAAAAAAAAAAATCGAAATGACATGATTTAAAAAAAATGACTTGGCCTCGCGAAACACCTTATAGATCTTATAAGTTATAACCAATCACTCTACGTTTCGACGAGGAGAAAAATGTCAACGTCAAACATCTCAAAAATTTTCTTATGAGTTTTTCCTTTTCTTACTTGGAACCAACCTTTGCTGCCTGCATTATGATGGTTTTATTCTCATCATTAATGTCTATTTTTACACAATAATTTTTCTGCCTCATGTACTCCATAAAGGCATTTTTCGTCAACAGTCTATTATGCTTTTGAAGATGTGCAAAACCGTCTGTTCGTCTTTTTAGTTCGTCTTTTTGAGTGGTCAACAGTTTTTCTCGTTTGACCAGGTCCTTATGCATATCATCTGTGTTTTTCATCACTAAAATATTATGATATTGGTACGTGTACAGTCCTTACTTCCATAAGAGCCGTTTTTGGTTCTCGAAAAAGTGGCTGTTATGGGGTAAACGGCCGTAATGGATGCGCCCCTAATGGAATCATGTATGCTAGATTACTGGGGATTTAATTCCAAATTGACAAATAAAATGAGCGAATGCTTCATTTAGTATTATTTCAATTGAAAACTGTTATTTCACATGGGTAGTGCGCAGGCGGAAATGCTGGAACAAAAAAGACCAAAAATGACGAAGAAAGTGTTGTTTCAACTGTAAACTGTTATCTCAAATACAAAGTGTTATCCCAAATGGTGTTATCTCACATGGTTATATGGTGTATTTCGAATAACTTTTTCTGCGAAATGCCGCCGTGGCAATATTTTTGTACCTGAACCGGCTTCGAAAAAGTCGGCTTCGTCAAACTCCATTAGCTGCTTCTCGGTTATTCTTTGTTCATTATCTTTAAGGAATCCATCGTAAGCTTTCTTGTGTTTTCGTTTTTCAGTCCATTGCGCCCTAATTTTTCCTTCTAAGACTTCGATGGATTCAATCGTTTCCGGTCTATCAATAACACTGCTTGCTTCTTCTGTTCGTGCAGATAATGCCCTGAAAATTGTATTACGGCAAATTTGGTATTACGGCAAAGTTGGTAATAACTTATTATTACTAATAAGGGCTAGGAATGAAAAACTGACTTGAATTAATACACAAAAAAAAAATCAAACAGACCTGATTGAATCAGGCTGATTCTATGTCTATTTTTCCGTCCATCCAAAAAAAAAGTCAAAAAGACATGATTCTAATAGAATCATTTTATATATCTATTTTTTGTCCATCGAAAAAATTCAAAAACGACATGATTTTTTGTCTATTTGCTCGCCCGTCCATAATAGGTCTAACATAAATGATTAAGGACGGACATCTCCAGACATAGCCGTCACATAGGCGTTGTTTACAAACTTGTAACACCAGAACTTGTGTCACATAACACTTACAGAGCCCTGAACTTGACAAAAAAAAAAAATCAAAATTTCAAAATTAAAGGCCTTGAAGTCAAAAATAAATGCCTTATATTTTTTGGTGTGGACTTACTCTTCATGATTTGCAATAGAATTCCTCAATTGATCAATGTTTATCTGATGCTCACTTATCCGGTCGTTTATACTTGATATTTTGAATCTAGTCTGTTGTATTTTTTGAAGCCCTCGTGAGTTTTCCGATTCTTGTGATTGTAGTTCTTTTAGTTTTATATTTATCTCTCGAAGTGTTTTGTATCCGAATTCCATCTTTCTTTTTTCTTTGCTTACCTCATTTCTTAAGTAGATTTTAAGTAAATTACTATTCTTATGGGGCCTAGGCCATAAGTGGCTTTTTAACATAAACTAAAAACGCGACTTGATTCTGAAACACTAAAGTATAAATATGAAACACTAAAGTATGAACAAACACTAAAGTATAAATATGAAAAGGGAGATTAATAATGTCAGATTATATTAAAACTATACCACCTGAGGGGTTATCTTACCTTTATAAACGCTTAGAAAGTGGTAAGATAACCCGTCAGGGCGTTTAATTTAATAATTGGGAATCACGATACGTTTTGGTCAAAAAAGTGGTAAGATAACCCAAATAAATAGTTATTACGGACCGGGCCCCATAACTTATGGGCCATAAGTATAGTAAATTCATGGCATCTTAAAAAAATCTACCTCAGGTGTTCAATCTGGTCACTGTAGAAGTCTATATTTCCTTTTTCCAATTCAAGTGCATCAAGGGTGTCCGTGAGAGATGATTCATCGGAAAGATGTGAACCTACCCTTGTTTGTTGAAAAATGACGCTTAGTTCACCATCATAGGGTTCGATACATATGTATTATTTTAGTGTTTTTGAGACATAATATGTTATTTCAACTTTGCAAGTACGACTGAAATATAAGACGTTTTAATTTTCATCGAAAAAAAGCGTAAAAAGACATGATTTCAAAAATGTAACTGAATTGTAACTGAATTACAAGCGCGCCTATTGGCTCATGTTTTTTTATAGGCGCCTCCTATTGGCTAGCGTCCTCTAGCCACGCAAACAACTCACCGCGCTGCTTGTAATAGAGGTTAGAGGAGGTCTGGTTATAAGGTCATAAGGTGTGACCGTTATAAGGTCAAGTCATCTTTTTTGCACTAAGGTCAAGTCATTTTTATCTTCACAAAAAATTGACTTGACCTTAGTGCAACAAAAAAATTACTTGACCTTAGTGCAAAAAAGATGATTTCAGCGTGTGACCTTACAACCAGACCCCCGTAAATAATAAAATATTTGAAAAAAAATCCCTATAAAGGGATTATATTTATAAAAACTGGACTAGAACTTACGCTTACGTGCACGAAACTTGACGTGACCGTATAAAAGTAAAATGATAACGTATAACCACCTCCTAGGCACGCCTGTCACCATATAATTTTATGTAATAATGTTATCGAGCCCTGCCCCATCAAAGTTATCAATTTCTTGCTCGATTTCGTTCTGTTCAATTTCAAGGTTTTCCACCCTGTTTGTTTCTCTTGTGGCATTTTCGTTCATTTCGGTAGTTTTTTCCTTTTGTTTATTTATTTGGTCGTCTAAGTTAGTGATGTGCCGACTTAAGTCCTCGCGACGTTGAAGGAGGCTTTGGCGGTGCTCTTCAAAATCGACAAATAAATAATTTGGCTCAAGTTTTCGACCACCGAGTTTTGTACGGCCGAGTTCAACGCGGCCCCCATTTGTGGTATACGCAATTTTGTATTTTTGATTCGGGTTGCACTGATGGATTTGGCGCTTTCATTGAGTTCATGTATGGTCATTGGAAAAAATATTTTCTGAGTAGCTGGCAAATACCTACCGGTAGAAAATCGACTCCTAGGATCGGCTTATTCAAAAACGATTGCCAAGATTTTAACTACACTCGTTGGTGGTAATAATGTAAAGATATGAAAAACCAACAAAAAAGTTCCGTCTTTTTTTTTCAAAAAAAAACATGCAAAAATTTATCAGAAATATTTGGAAAAAAAATCTTCAAAAAATTTACAAAAATAATATTTAAAAAAAAAATTTACAAAAATAATATTTTTCAAAAAAAATTACAAAAATAAAATTTTTCAAAAAAATCTACAAAAGGATCACTATTCAAGAAATCATCAAAAAGATCAATTTAAAAAAAAAATCAATAAAAAACCAATAGCAGACCCCCCTGTATGCTAACATACATAATATCAACAAAGATATGAACATATTGGTAAGCACCTCAGGAACCCTACACTTTGCTTCTGGCAAATTCTCTGCCATTAGAATTTCGTATATATTTTTGGACGCCACCAACCACCACTTAACGACCCTTTCTCGACCTTGACCAGAATTATCTTTGAAGGATAATGCTTCAAAGCAGGAATGTAATCTAGGATGAAATCGGCCTTTTTCGGGACATAGTACGGCCCTAGTTCGAAAATCTTGATTTTCTTCAATATCCTCATTCATGTATTCCTTTCGATGAAAAAAGTGTACTTTTGGCTTTTTTGATGATTTTATTTGACTTTTTAAAATCTGTTCCAATGTTCGTTGGTCCTCCATATCAAATGTTAGATATGACGTTAACAATCCACTTCCCAAAATAAACTCGACCAGGCCAGAAAATACTTTGAATCTTTCGTCATTTTTCATACGGATAAAATTTCCTAGTCCGAGTTTAAATTTTCAAAAAAAAAAATAATGATTCGAAAATACGACTTTTTATGAACAATTACAGTTCCCCACCCAAATAAGTAACGATGTCTGTCTGAAAAAATCGTTACTTATTTGGATAGTTGGGGTTTCAACTTTAAAAAGGCCTTTTTGATTTTGCCTATGGTCGTTTTCAAATTAGTAGAAGCCAAAATTGAAACAGAAATTCCGGGAGTGTGGGACTAGGTATGACCATAATTTGTTTTGCAACCAATAGAAAAATCTTGGGGCAATGAAAGCGCACGTATATCTGAAAGCGCACGTATATCTACTCCTATACAGAGCAATCCCATGGTAAAGCGGGGCTGTTCTGTCATGGGACTGGATATACGCGCGCTCCCAGCCCGCTTCGCGGCGCTGTACTCGCCTGGGACTGGTTATACGCGTGCTTTTAGCTCCGTTTCGCGAGGCTGTTATATTATGGGACTTTTCCTCTATGTGTTGTCAAAAAGGGGTCACATTTCAAATTCTTTATCAATTCTAGAATTTGAAATTTGACCCTTCCTTAGGGTTATAGAGGGGTCAAATTACACATTTAACATTTAAAAACACTATGTTTGGAATCTATGCGGCAAGGGCTTTCGATTGGTTTGTCAAACAGTCTCATACATTAAAATTGTAATTTGACCCTTCTGTGGGGTTATAGAGGGGTCAAATTACACTTTAAACATTTAAAACTACCATATCTGAAATCAGTGCGGCAAATGCTTTCGTTTGGTGGGTCTAATATTGCCATACGAGCAAATTGTAATTTGACCCCCAGAGGGGTCGTATTACATTTTTATCATTACTAAACACTATATTCGGAATCAGTGAGAAAAACGCTTTCGATTGGTGGGTCAAACATTCTCATACGAGTAACTTGTAATTTGACCCCCCTTTTTGGGCCATAGAGGGGTCGTATTACATTTTTAAGCATTTCTTAACACTATATTCGGAATCAGTGAGAAAAATGCTTTCGATTGGTGGGTCAACCATTNTTTCGAATAACTTTTTCTGCGAAATGCCGCCGTGGCAATATTTTTGTACCTGAACCGGCTTCGAGAAAGTCGGCTTCGTCAAACTCCATTAGCTGCTTCTCGGTTATTCTTTCTTCATTATCTTTAAGGAATCCATCGTAAGCTTTCTTGTGTTTTCGTTTTTCAGTCCATTGCGCCCTAATTTTTCCTTCTAAGACTTCGATGGATTCAATCGTTTCCGGTCTATCAATAACACTGCTTGCTTCTTCTGTTCGTGCAGATAATGCCCTGAAAATTGTATTACGGCAAATTTCTTATTTGACAGTCGTTGTTGGTAATAAGAGCTAGGTATGAAAGACTGACTTAAATAAATGCACAAAAAAAAATCAAACAGACCTGATTGAATCAGGCTGATTATGTGTCTATTTTTCCGCCCATCCAAAAAAAAAACTCAAAAAGACATGATTATAATATTATATTATAATATTAATTCTATAGAATCATTTTACATCTATTTTTTGTCCATCCAAAAAATTCAAAAAGACATGATTTTATGTCTATTTGTTCGCCCATCCAAAATAAGTCCAACATAAATGATTAAGGACGGACATCTCCAGACATAGGCTTTGTTCACAAACTTGTAACACCAGAACTTGTGTCACATAACACTTACAGAGCCTTGAACTTGACAAAATTAAAAATTTCGATTTTTTTGATTCATTCATATAAATCAAAATTTCAAAATGAAGTCAAAAATCAATGCCTTATATTTTTTTGGTGTGGACTTACTCTTCATGATTTCCAATGGAATTCCTCAATTGATCAATGTTTATCTGATGCTGACTTATCCGGTCGTTCATACTTGATATCTTGAATCTAGTCTGTTGTATTTTTTGAAGCCCTCGTGAGTTTTCCGATTCTTGTGATTGTAGTTCTTTTAGTTTTATATTTATCTCTCGAAGTGTTTTGTTTCCGAATTCCATCTTTATTTTTTCTTCGGTTATCTTATTTCTTAACTAGATTTTTTTAGGTTGCCATAAAATTACTATTCTTATGGGGCCTGGACCATAAGTGGCTTTTTAACATAAACTAAAAACATAAAATAATAACTTATGGGCCATAAGTATAGTAAATTCATGGCATCTTAAAAAATCTACCTTAGTTGTTCAATCTGCTTACTGTAGAACTGTATATTTCCATCTTCTAATTCAAGTGCATCAAGGGTCTCCGTGAGAGACGATTCATCGGAAAGATGTGAACCTACCCTTATTTGTTGAAAAATGACGCTTAGTTCACCATCATAGGGTTCGATACATATGTATTCTTTTTGACAATATGTTATTTCAACTTTGCAAGTACGACTGAAATATAAGACGTTTTAATTTTCATCGGAGAAAAAGCGTAAAGAGACATGATTTTCAAAGATCTTTTTTTTTCCCAAAAAACATACTTCACAAAAAATTGACTTGACCTTAGTGCAACAAAACAAATGACTTTACCTTAGTGCAAAAAAAGATGAGTTGACCTTGTGACCTTATAACCAGACCCCCCCAGTATAAAAAAATATTTGAAAAAAAATCCCTAAAAAGGGATTATATTTATAGGATTATATAATCTATATTTATAAAAAACTGGACTAGAGCTTACGCTAAAGTGCACGAAACTTGACGTGACCTTATAAAAGTCAAATAATAACGTATAACCACCTCCTAGTCACGCCTGTACACATATAATTTTATGTAATAATGTTATCGAGCCCTGCCCCATCAAATTGATCAATTTCTTGCTCGATCTCGTTTTGTTCAATTTCAAGGTTCTCCACCCTGTTTGTTTCTCTTGCGGCATTTTCGTTCATTTCGGTAGTTTTTTCCTTTTGTTTATTTATTTCGTCGTCTAAGTTAGTGATGTGCCGACTTAACTCCTCGCGACGTTGAAGGAGGCTTTGGCGGTGCTCTTCAAAATCGACAAATAAATAATTTGGCTCAAGCTTTCGACCACCGAGTTTTGTACGGCCGAGTTCAACGCGGCCCCCATTTGTGGTATACGCAATTTTGTATTTTTGATTCGGGTTGCACTGATGGATTTGGCGCTATCATTGAGTTCATGTATGGCCATTGAAAAAAAAAATATTTTTTTAGTAGCTGGCAAATACCTACTGGTAGAAAATCCATCGGAAAGATTTTAACTACAGGCGTTGTTGGTTATAAGTTGAAGGTATGAAAAACTGACTTGACTTTCAATACATTTCGAAAAACTCACTATAACCAACAAAAATTGTGTTTGGAAAAAGTTTTTCAAAAAACATGTAAAAAGTTCATTTTTCAAAAAAACATCTTCAAAAAATCTACAAAAACAAAATTTTTCAAAAAAATCTAAAAAAAAAATTTTGCAAAAAAAATCTAGAAAATTAATATTTTTCAAAAAAATCTACAAAAGCATCATTGTTTAAGAAATGATCAAAAAGATCAATTTTCAAAAATATTTTCAATAAAATAACCCATAGCATAGCTAGGATACATAATATAAACAAACATAATGGTAAGCACCTCAGGAACCCTAAACTTTGCTTCCGGCAAATTCTCTGCCATTAGAATTTCGTATATATTTTTGGACGCCACCAACCACCACTTAACGACCTTTTCTTGACCTTGACCAGAATTATCTTTGAAGGATAATGCTTCAAAGCAGGAATGCAATCTAGGATGAAATCGGCCTTTTTCGGGGCATAGTACGGCCCGACTTCGAAACTCTTGATTTTCTTCAATATCCTCATTCATATATTCCTTTAGATGAAAAAAGTGTACTTTTGGCTTTTTTGATGATTTTATTTGACTTTTGAAAATCTGTTCCAATTTTCGTTGGTCCTCCATATCAAATGTTAGATATGACGTTAACAATCCATTTCCTAAAATAAACTCAACCAAGCCTGAAAATACTTTGAATCGCTCGTCATTTTTCATATGAATAAAATTTCCTGGTCCGAGTTTTTTTTTGTCAAATGTTACTCCTTTATTTTAAGAAGAGAGTTCAAATTTTCAAAAACAAAATAATGATTCGAAAATACAGTCAGGGGTCTCTCGATGTGCACTCTCTCGATGTGCACTTTTTCACGAAAATTTGTAAATATCTCTCGATGTGCACCTTTTTTCAGACCATTTTTTTTTCAAATAGACCTCTCGATGTGCACTTTTTCCAGGTTGATGTTTTGAAAAAATCCTTCTCGATGTTCTTTTTTGTATTTTTTGCGCACAAAGAGTTTCCAAGTGTACATATATAATATTTTTGGCCAACAAGATCTACTAAATGCGAAGTTTTGGTAATAAAGAGAAGGATACAATATTTCCGTAAAAATATGGTCAAAAAATTGGAATAATGACTATCAAAAGAGTGTAGGACAATATGGAAAAAATTCCGACCCGTATTTTAAAACAAATTCCGATTACAATTTTCAAAAGTTAAAAGCGTTGACTACTTTTATGGAAAATGTAAATAAAACTTGCCTTTATTCTCTTTCACCGAAAATGCTTATTTGGAATCTACAAAAAATATTTTTATCAAGTTTGGACTATTATGGTAGCATTTTTTCAGCACAATCCGAAAATCGCGTTTATAGACTTATTTGACCACGCCCTTAAAAAATATTGTCATATTGTCCGTGTGTACGACGAGCAATGTCTCTCTCGAATCGAGAGTCTCAATGTGCATGTCTCTCTCGATGTGCACGTTTTTCGGAAATCGAAAATGCACATCGAAAGACCCCTGACTGTAACACTTTTTGTGAACAATTACAGTCCCCCACCCAAAGAAGTAACGATGTCTGAAAAAATCTTATTTGGATAGTTGGGTTTTTCAGATTTAAAAAGGTTTTTTTTGATTTTGCTTATATAGTCTTTATGCCGTTATGCTTTCACTTCTCGAAAAAGCGGCCGTTTTGGATAATCACTTTTTTGACGAAAAAAGCGGCCGTGGGATAAATGGCCAATATAGGAGCGCACCTTATGGGAGTAAGGACAGGTGTTCCGAAAATACGACAAACGCTACTGACGACCGTCATCAAAACACTAGTAAGGGCTGTACTGTAATATTATATTATATAATATATGTACCTATTACTGTCCCAAATTTATATATCATATTCAATAACTCGGTTCCTACTGGTCCAATAGGCGCATGCGATTTCCACTGTGTTCTTTCAATAATTCTTTCAAGTTCTGGAACATGGTTTCCAAAAGTAATATCTTCATTCGCTCTTCTAGATCGCTCTCGATCTCCATTTTTCGAAATTTCTGTTTCAATTTTTTCAAAATCTGTTTGTCGCTTTTTACGGTCGTCAATTAACTGATTTATTCGGTCCTCGGCAAGTTTAATGTCCGCATTTAATTCGTCCAGCTTTTTCCTAACCCCCACTAGGTCATTTTCAACTCGTTTTTGGTCGTTTTGCTTTTGGCTGCGACGGGAACGAAGCTCATTACCGTGTCTTAGTCGTTCGGGGTTAAGTCGACGTTCCAACTCTTCCTTTTAATCGGATTAAAACCGGCTTATTAAAAAAAAAACGAAATTATGTTGTTTTCTATTCTGCTAATAATTACCACGTTTTTTGGGCGTGGGTTGACCAAACTACGGTTTAATTAAAAATTATGATGTATTGTTTTTGAGATTAGAGATACTAAGGTTTTTGCTTATAACTTAAATTGTGGCTCTTAACTCCTACGGAGAAAAAATGTTTTTTTTTCTTCATCTGGCCATTTTGGCCCCTAGGGGTCAAAAATCAGTTTAAATTTTATAACCAAAATGATCAGTGTCGATTTAGTAATCCAAAAATCAGACCTTAGCTCCCTAACGGTCTATGACCAGTTTTACAGGGTTCGCATCCTAGTTATACGGTATATGATATAGATACCGTGTATCAAAAGCACATCTCATACAGAATGCGTATAATCGTAGAATACGTCATAAAAACAATTTAAAGTTTACATTTTAAACCATAAATTTTCACGAAACAAGTGATGTTATAAATGATACGATCTTTTAGATTATTTCCTGCAATACACGATTTAACACCAAAACGACATTTATGTATCGGAAAAATTATAAATTTTGAATCCTTTTCCTTTTTCCTTGTAAGATTGGGGATTGCATCTTCTGCATCCCTTTTCAACTTTTTGATCTTCTTCTGGGACTCTTCCTTCTGTCTTATTTGCTGCAACAATTCGTCGATATCCTTTTCATTTTCGATTTTTTGGTAGTTCAAAATTCGGCGATTACGTCTACGATCGGATGGGAACGTTTCTACAGGAGGGTCTAAAAAACTAACTTGACCTTATAATCATCTAAAAAAAGAAAGATGTCTTTCGCATGTATGATTTTGGAGATTAAAAAACTAATGGAATAGTTCTACTTATTAAGAAATCTTTTCCCTTTCTGGTCGTCACACTTTAAACAAACTACAATTGCCACTTAAATATATACAGGACAAGCACCAATTAAGGGTCGGAAGTTCTACTAGGAACTCAAGTAAAGGTTGTGAGCGTTTTACGAAATGAAAACTACCCTTACGTTTCCATTTCGTAACACAATTCGCGACCAACTAAGGGTGCGCCTAAGTATCCAAACTATTTTTGCATTAAATATAATTATTTTCATAATTTAAATATAGTCTATATATTATACAGATAAAAAAAAACAATTATCCCGTGAGCTCAATGACTAGTTTTTAAAAAATATGAGGAGTGAAAACGCCAGGTAAGAGTAGATTTTAAAAATAGGTTAACCTACCCTAACTTGGCGCCCACTGTAAAAATGGGAATTTTCGCAAATTGTTGATTTAGCCGCTCCCACCCTAGTCTAATAAGTTCGACGTCGGGCTCTGTCGAAAGTGTTTCCTCCAATCGCATTTTTTCCATTTCATCGCTATTTTTCTCGTTTTCTATCTCTTCCACTTTGTCCTCGTCATCCCTAATTCTCTTTTCTAATTGTCTTACCACACACCAGTGTTTTTGTTTCTTTCATAGGGTGTACCAACAATAAAATAAGATTGAAGTCCAGAAATTAAACAAATTATATTTCGTGAAACTTGATGTATGGAATTTTCCATACGGAAATTTTATCCTTTGATTTTTTTCGAACATAGAAGTGTAGTTAGTGTACACCTTAACCTTGAGTTTATTTATATCTTTTTCAATGTCTGCGACACTGTTTTTGTTTTTAATAGGCGTAAAATAATAATCCTGCATAAATTGATACTCGTTCACTTGACGCTGGCCATGATCCGAAAAATCTTCCGTTGACTTCTCAGTCCAATTCCCCATAATTCTATACTTTTCTTTAAGTGCTAACCAAGGAATCATTAAAATATAGGTCAAAGTTGGAAAAAAGTAAAATTGGTACAGGGGGTCTGGTTATAAGGTCAAGCCCCAAAAAAATGACTTGACCTTAATGCACTCCAAAAAAATGACTTGACCTTAGTGCAAGAAAAAAAAAAGTCCAAAAAGATATGATTTCTATAAATAAAAATTATTACCCGTGTTTTACCCGTGCCGTTATATATGTGTCGAGTTCTAAATTCAAACCCAAAAAAAGTGAAAAAAAAGACATGATTTCTATAAAAAAAAATTTTTACCCGTGTTTACCCCTGTCGTTCTAAACGTATATGTCGAGTTCTCAATTTAAACCCAAAAAAAGTGAAAAACGACATGATTTATCTTGAAAAAAATGACTTGACCTTAGTGCAAAAAAGATGACTTGACCTTATAACCAGACCTTATAACACAGGGGGTTGGTTATAAGGTCTTAAGAAAAAATACCATAACAGCTTAAATGCATTTTCAGGAGATATCCATTCAAAAAAGGGTTAAACCCTTTCTTTTTTCTTCCAAAAACCATTCTTGAAAATACCCCGGTCCCTATTTTTTTTTGTCAATTTAACGATTCCAATCCAATTTCCAAAAAGTTCAGTTCCTTCTTCATAAAGCTGGTATAAATGTTTATCCGAACTCTTCCCGAGAAATTGTTTGGCTTTTTCTTGCGTCATAATACAGGTGGGATTTGCCGGCTGGTACCGAAATAATTCTACGATTTTTTTGATTTCGATAACCTTAGATCGTCTTCGGACGCCATCCTTACCCTCTCCATCCAAAAAATATTCAGAGATTCCTTTGGGGTTTGTTTTTCGGCCAATTATCAATCGATCACCAAACGTTTTGTGTTCATACGAGTTAGGACAATCCTGTTTTAGGTTTTTTATGATATTTAAAATTAAAATACATGGGATAGCTATAACTCACCACTTATAACTTTACTATAACTATAATATTTAAATATATTATATAAAAGTTATATAAAAGTTATAACTTATACTGTAAACAAGGGTTGGTTATAAGGTCAAGGTCTAAAAAAATGACTTGAAGTTAACGCACGTTGAAAAAATGATCTGAAAAAAAATTCAGCCAGAAAAAAAACTTTCCACTATTAGACCTAAAGTGCTGGGATTAAAGTACAAAAAGACATGATTTTGGAGAAAAAATGTGTAAAAAGACAAGATTACCACAGAGAAAATGTGCCAGCGCAGAGCGTAGGCGTTAAAATTACCAAAT
>SCLG01000160.1:331623-376768 GCA_004367875.1 Oikopleura albicans | reverse complement strand
CCTACGGGGCCTCCATATGCCTTAAATCGACGAAAAAACAGTTGCGTGTCCATTTACACGCAGTTAAAATGTACATGATTTCATACCAAAATGTTGATTTGACAACAGTTCTCTACAAACATTTTAACCGCCACCCTTGTTTTTTTTCTTATTAGTTAACGAATTGAAAATTGGATTTTATCGAGTGAAGCTTTAAATGCTTATAATAAAGTTTTCTTGTGCCAGTTTTCATATGGCAAACAGAACAATAGGACTCGTCGTCCTTATCATGAACATATTCTTCGTGTTGATGCAAAGTATTTAATGAGTAAAATCGTGCGTCACATTTGGAACATTTAACCGGTCGAAACCGAAAATGAGTATTTAAATGTATTCCAACTGTATCGATTCCAGACCAGGGACAAAAATGGCAATGTATCAGGTTATTGTCGTGGATTCTTAAATGTGCGGCTAAAACACAGTTGTCAGAAAATGTTTTATTGCAATTGCCACGATTGCATGAGAAAGCAACACGCGATTTCATTGGCTTCGGCTCCATAAAATGTGATCTTTTGTGCATCTTTAGTAAGTTTTATTATTAAACTATTTTTTCAATATCACGCTTGTGATCACTGCTAAGGTGGCCGCCCTTTCAACGACCGAAAAATCAAAAATTCCAAAAAAACCTAAACTTCAAAAAATCGCAAAAAGACAAGATTTTTTTCCAAAAAGACCTGATTTTTAAAATATAATAAGACCATAGTCGCAAAAGACCTTTATATCGGATAAAATGAAACAGAGAATATACACTTACACTAAAACCGTGTATACGGTGTGTACCATTTTGTCTGTTATTAGGTCCGTAATACACCACCTAACCAGTTATCTTAACTGTTTTGCTCAAAAACTGTTACGATAATAAGAAATTGCGATACGTTTCGGTCCAAAAAGTGTTAAGAGAAGCCAATTGTGTTAAGAGAAATGGTTGGGTGGTGTAGTTTATTCTGGAAAAAACACGTACAACGGTTATAAAACAATGACATGACTTTAAATGCGAGTATAGATCGATCATACCAGACAAAAACCTTTCTTGGGTGACTCTAGAAGTTGATAAATTTTATTTGTGCTTTGAAGAGTGTTGTTTTATGTGTTTATAGTAAATATTTCTACTAGCAGTCTTAAACTGACAAGTCGGACAGGCACGTACATTTTCATTCTTCTCGTGAACCTCTTTTTCGTGTAAATTCAAAGTGTAAAATGTGTAAAATCTAGAGCTACATTTCAGGCATTTATATGGTCGAACGCGAAAATGGGTATTCATATGGACATCAAACTCGTCAACACCAGACCAAAGGCAAAAATAACACTTTGTCAAATTGTTATCGTGAATTCGTATATGATACTTCAAACTGCTGTTACTTGTATATGATTTACGACAGGATCCACGATTACACGCAAAAGCAGCCTGAAATTTTCGTTCTTCGGGTTCGATCAAGTGCGATTGCATATGTTTCTGTTAAAAGTTTTATTTACAGTTTCAAAAAACATTCAAAAGTAAAGATCTGAATTATTTAAAAAACAGATGATGTAACCGTAATGGTGAGAAATTCAATAAAAATCATGTCTGTTTTCAAAAAGAAAAAAAAACATATAAAATCATATCTTTTCGAAAAAAAACCCATAAAATCTCAAGTCTTTTTGGGTTTTAATGGTGTCTTATTTGTTTCAACGTGAAATATTCTAATATTTTTAAAACACGATTAAAAATTACAAGATTTAAAACACAAGATACGCCGCTAACCGTCCACTATTTTTTTTTTAAACTGGACGGTTAACGGGTTAATGCGTGAGCGATTTTTTTGGGAAATTTTAAAAATCGAAACTGGACGGTTAACGGCAAATAGGGTCGCCGGTTAAATAGGGATTTTTATATAAGAATTTGATCTCCTATAACATGCCTCTTTTCTATGACTGTTAAGGATGATTTACTAAAAAGGGCCGGTTAATTGAAACTGGACGGAAACTGGGCGCACCGTGTAGGCGTTAACTCTGAAAAATAAGGTTTTCGGAAGGTTAACGGCGTACCATATGTATATTATTTCAATTAAAAACAGCCTGATTAAAAAAAAATGTCTGGCAAAAAGATAAAAAGATTTGACTACAAACGTTTTTTGTAAATTCAGACAAATGCATTATTTTTCTCATAAACAAGTGATTTTCTCCATTTACGTAAGGCAAAAAGTGGACTAAGTCCTTATTTAAAACTGACTGTAATTATTTTGAATCTTTCACAGTATGAGATTTTTTATGTTTATAGTAGGCATATCTACTGGATGTTTTAAACTGACAATTCGAGCAAGAATATCTATCTTCGTATTTTTCATGAACGTCCTCTTCGTGTATTTGTAGCGTTTTTAGCGCATAAAATTCCGCCGGACATTTTGAACATTTAAATGGTCGAATACGAAAATGCGAATTTAAATGTATTTCCAATTTATTTATGCCGGACCACTGACAAAAGTTGCAATGAATTAAATCATTGTCATGAAGTCTCAGATGAAGTGATAATGCGCCGTTATCCGCAAAGGTTTCATTACATGTTCCACGATTACATGAAAAGGCAACTCGAGCTCTTAGTTCTTTTCGATCTAATACGTGCGCGCGTTGATGCATCTGTTGGAAGTTTTATTAATGAGTACACACCCTGTGTAATTATATGTATGACATTTGCAAAAACATTTTGTTAAGTGATATTGACTAGATAGGTGTGCAGAGGGTCTCTATGTGGAGTGGGGTATTATGAGTACTTTCGCGACCACACCATTTAGTGGCGAATCGTTGTTCAAAAAATGGTTTCGCGACCACATGGTCGCGAAAGTGCGTTTTGGGGGAGGTTTGGCGACCATGTGGTCGCGAATCCATCTTTTAAACAACGATTCGCGACCAAATAGTGTGGTCGCGAAAGTACCCTTCACCGTCTATATACTAAACTAATAGCTGGAAAGTTCGGTTACTCAATGATTTTTGCATCCAAAAAAAAAATCGTAAAAAGACGTGATTCGTGATTTTTTTTTTGATGAAAAAATGTTTGTGTGGCCAAACTTTCCAGCTATTAGTTTAATATATTTACACACACTCTGCAGTTATCTAACCAATATGACGGCAATATCTAGCCAATGTCACATGGTTAAAGATTTTTCCAAAATAGACACTATTTTCAAATTAAAATTAGACCTCAGTCTCAAAAAGGCTATAAGACTTTAGTGCAAAAAATACATGAAAACCTAAAACAGAAAAAATCTCAAACCTTATAACCAGCCCCTCTGTCCTCAAAATACCTCAAATTATTAATGCACAATTTTATTTCGATTAAGATACTTATTACCAGTATTTGCATGCATTAGATAAACATGTTTATAGTAGATATTGTGAGTGGCGGCAGTAAAATCACACTGTTTACATTTATAGCGGTCTTCAATTCTATCATGAATACGCTCTTCGTGTAACCGTAAGGCACCCTTTGTATAAAACCCATTTGAACACGTAACGCAAAAATAAGTTCGAATTTTGAAATGTGTGTTCAAGTGAGTTTCCTTGTCTTTAACACCGGTCCAGGGACAAAAGAAACATTGAAGCAAATTATTATCATGAAGCCGCACATGATCTGAAAGGCCAGCCGAATGAAAAAAACGTTTCCCACAACTTCCATAAGTACAGGAAAATGCTGCGACTCCACTCATTGATACACGCTCATGAGCTGATAAATGAGTCTATTTCAAGTTTCATAATCATATATTTTTGAATAACATTTATTCAGCAAAACGGTTTCAAAACATTGGGCAAAAAACAGTTTTTCTACATAAGGGTCAAAACACAAATGTCAAAACAAAATGCTCAAATGTTTAGTCGTTATGAACACGGCGTTCGTGAATATTCAAATTTGCTGTCTTATAAAATCGAGCATCGCACATAGAACATGGAAATGATCGAACGCGAAAATGGATATTCCAATGATTCTCCATTGAGTGGGATTCAACACCAGACCACAGGCAAAAGTAACAATTTTGCACTTTGTTTTCGTGAATACTTAGATCGTTTTTTAAAACCCTCTTAATATTTACTTTTTTGAGAACGAACGTTTCGGGAAAACCAAGATATTAACAAACAGTTTATTTTTGTCGTGGAACTTTAAATATTTGTAATAAAGTCCTATAATTCTATAGATTTATTTTTTCATTATTGCCAATAAAATCATCGTCGAATACAGCACCAGATTAAAAATTTTCAGATATCGGATTTTTTAACTCAATATTTTACAGTCCAATGTAAAAAAAACGTTTCCTACCAAAGTTCGTTGTCAAAAATAGAACATTTTAAAACAGTCAAAAAACGACCTTAAATGTCTTGTCAAGTCGGAATAATTGTAAAAAGTTTTCTTACAAGTTCCACGATTGCACGAATAAGCGGCCCGATGTCGTATACTTTTCTGTTCAAGCTCATGTACGCGTTTATGCATCTGATTAAAGTTTTAGTCGTGATCTTCAGGCCCTAAACTTCAGGGCAAACTTGAAAAGCATTGAAAGTGAATATATGTTTTATTTTATTTCTAAAATAGAGGTCGGTTTTTGCAATAACGGTGTATATGTTTATTATACGAGTCCTTTGAGTGTGACTTAAAGTCACAGAATGTGCATTTATACCGGTCTCTAATCAATTCATGAATAGACTCTTCATGTCGTGCACATTGATTTCGCTCGTAAAAAGATTCATCACAGTATGAGCATTTAACTGAGCGTACCCGAAAATGAGTATTTAAGTGCACTTCGGTGCCCCCACTTCGCCCGGCTTTAACCCCACTCCACGGACAAAAATGACAAAAATCTCGGATATTGTCGTGAAGCCGTAAATGCTCATGTAACTGTTTTTCGGCCGGAAAACTTTTTCCACAATTTCCCCGCTCGCATCTAAACTCCCCACCGACAGTAGCTATTCGATGCGAGGATAAATGTTTCTGTGGGGTTTTTATAATAAGGAATGGTTAGGAAAAGATATACTGGGGCTCGCTATTACTAATAGCCTATTAGGTACACCCCTTACCAGTTATCTTAACAAATTTGGGCTATCTTAACACTACTTGGACCGAAACTTATCATAATTTCCAATTATCTTACCAACCGCCCTACCCAGTTATCTTAACAAAATTCGATTATCTTAACACTGAGCAAAATAGTTAATTTCAACAGATAACTGGTTAGGTCATGTATAAAGCAGGCTTTTATCCGAATGACTACCCGACCCTAAAAGCAAGAGGTATACACCCCCTGCGCTGTTATCTTGCAACTATCGCATGAAAAAAATCCGCAAGATAACGGAGCGAACGGGGACATCTGCAAGATAACAGCGCAGGGCTTAACACATAAAGATAGGGTTTCCTGGGAAATTGGCCGAAAAAAATCTGCAAGATAACGGAGCCAACGGGAAAAACTGCAAGATAACGGGTGACAAGATAACAGCGCAGGGGGTGTAGTTATACCTAAGCTGGATTCCGGGAAACTTTCCCCAAATAACTTTTTTCGACTTCTTTGGCCATTGTTACCCGGTGTATGAAGATTCAGCAAAATAGGAACCGCCAAAATCCGAGACCTTTTAACCCCCCCCCCCCAAGTTATAACTTTGGCTAGACATGATTGGTTAATAACAGCAATATAATTTTGACTTCATTTCGGGTTAAAAATATAATCTGAAAGCCTATCCAAACCGGGATATACATAAAAAATGCTCCCCGTAAACTGATATCTCCGTAAATTTAAGAGTTGACCCTTATTGCGTATATAGAGTTTAACAGTAGAACAAAAAGTTATAAAACTTTCCTTGAAACATTTTTGACTGTACGCCTCGTAATTGCAGTAATCGTAAGTACATGGAAATCGTCCCCATTTGTGTACGTTTATGCAGTGTTCTTTAAGACAGTCGACACCCATTATCGTTTCATAATCGCACCCTTATTTAATTAATTATTAATTAATTATAATTTAAAAAGTTGCGGGACATAACTTAATTAATGGTTGGGGGATAAAATTGTTATCATCAAATGGCCAACAATGTAAAAGCTTTAAAATTTTGAAAAAACGCCAAAATGGAATAACACAAGATTCAATTATCGTTAAGATTAGAATTACTAATTAACAGTCACGTACCTTTAACCGTGCAGTATATTTTTCGATCACTCTTAACATAATTCCATTGTTCCTTATTTTCGTAGAATTTTAGGGCATCTTTTCGATCCAATCCAAGTTCATCCAAAAGCAACAGAAAACTTTTCGGAATTTCGGGTTCTTTCTTTTCGGCACTTTGTTTCTTTATTTTCTTTTTCGGTACCGGTGATTCATCCATCATCGAAATGCGTTTTCGTAATTCCGATTGTTTTGTCGGCAGGTTAAACTTGAAACCCAGACTCGTAACTGGGGACGATTTTTTGAAATGACGATCAAAGATTTTCTCCAGGTCATTTGTACCATTTCCGGCTGCTAGTTCCTTTAATTTTTGACTAGTTCTGCTATAATTATAAACGTCACAATACGCTCTAATCGCCAACAATATATCATCATTCATTCTAAACACAATTTTATGTTGAGACGCCCTTTAGGCATCGTATCTAGGGTGAGCAAGCTCTGTTATTTTTTTTGTAAATGTAAATTGAAGAAACAGCTCAACTTTAGCGATAAAAAACTGACTCACAGGGTCTGGTTATAAGGTCAAGCCTAAAAAATGGGGGGGGGGTATTCATCCAGAAAAAGCGTAAAACGACATGATTTCAATGATTTTTTTTTCAAAAAACATGCTTCACAAAAAAATTGACTTGACCTTAGTGCAAGAAAAAAATGACTTGGCCTTAGTGCAAAAAAGATGACTTGATAACGGTCACACCTTCTGACCTTATAACCTGACCCCTGTAAAGGATTATGTTATTTATTAACACTCGGACACGATGTAAGCGGGATAAATAATCGTATCGGATGGCGCGCGCTGATTCGATAAAAAATTCTGTAGCCAATAAAGAGAAAGCTGAATTCGCATTGGGTCAATCAGCGCGCGCAAACCTGATACCATTTTATCCCGCTTACATCATGTCTGAGTGTTATATGAACCATATAAAACTGAAGCCATTAAACAATTATTTTGTATTTTTTACATAATGAGATTTCTTATGTTTCCTGAAGGCACTTCTAGTGGCAGCTGTAAACTGGCAAATCGAACAAGAATGTCTATTTTCATATATTTCGTGAATATCTTCGTCGTGTACTTGTAGCGTTTTTAGAGTATAAAATTCAGCTGAGCATTTGGAGCATTTAAATGATCGAACACGAAAATGAGTATTCAAATGTACGTCGAAATTACACGAAAATACACCCGACCACAAACAGAAGTAGCAATTCCGTAAATCATTGTCATGAAGTCTCATATGATATGTTAGTTTGGATATATCCGAAAATGCTTTACTACATGTGCCACGATTGCACGAAAAAGCCCCACGCTCCTTTTGATCCAATACGTGCGTTCGTTGATGAAGCTGTTTAAAGTTTTAATATTATAATCTGATAATACGGTATAACATTTTTACTGTTTTTCTACAATGCTTGGTTAAGGGAGAAAATTTTCTTCATTTATAGCTTTCTCGTTTTACCGGCTTTTCCGTTTCCATGTTTATCCATTTTCCAAGTGTAATCGGAAATTGGAAAAAACTAAAAAAACTGAATAATGTAAAATGTTCTCCATTTTGAGACAATACCTCAGAAAACCGAGAAAATTTTAACATTATTCATTTTTTTTTTAATTTGCTCCATTTTCCGACTACACTTGGGAAATGGATTAACATGAAAACGGAGAAATCGAAAGACTGAGAAAGCTGTAAACGGAGAAAATTTTCTCCTTTCTCAGGTTTCTTCATTTTCGCTTTCTGACTATCAGAGGTGCATAGTTATAAGGTCATTTGTTATAAGGCCGTTTGAGAATGAAGCTTTACATGTTTGTAGTATGACTGTCTAGCACCGGTTTTAAATGTGCAAAAAGAACACGAAAATCTTTCTTCATCTCTATAATGAACATCTTCTTCGTGAATATGCATCACATTTACCGAATAAAATCGAGCACTGCATTTTAAGCACTCAACCGGCCGAATTCGAAAATGCGTATTTAAATGGACATCCAATTTAGCAACACCGGACCAATAAAGGATTTTGAATCGATCCTATTAAAAAACAAAAAACGGTTTTAAGGTCAATGACAAAAAATGGCATGGCAGTTAGGCACACGGCATGTCGGTATAAATTTCAATTAAAAATAAATTTTACTATGGAGCATATGACAATGTAGGAATTCGTCGAATTTTTGGGATCAAAATTAGACATTTTGGTTAGTAAAATTGCGACAAATTACACTTTGTTCATACACTCCATTATTCATAACAAAAATTGTCCAGTTTGAAATGTATAGCAATTCAGGCCGTAGCCAGCCTTGATGTTAATTTAAGGATTGGATAAATTCAAAACCCCGACACCAAAGACAAAAATGACAACTGATCAAATCATTGTCGTGAAGTCTTAAATGCGCCCTGAAGACGCAATTGTCCGAAAATGTTTTATTACAATTTCCGCGATTGCACGAGTGAGCAACACGCCGTTTCATTTGTTTCGGTTCCGCCAAATGGGATGTTATATGTTTCTGTCAAAGTTTTATTTATCAATTTTGTTACATCGCGGTGATTCAAGATAATTTAGACTTTGAACAGGTTTGTACAAGGTGAGGATAAATCTTCTAAAATAGAACATGCGGTATACTGTTCTATTTAAGATTTATCCTCACCTTGTACAAACCCGTTCAAAGTCTAAATTATCTTGAATCAAAATCATTTTCAATTAAATTTTCGAATTCGACGTCAATTTTTATTTTTGATAAAACATACCCGTTTTAGCTTCGTCCATAATACAAACCGAAGACTGTTTTTTGCAACTAAAACTGCCGTAGCTCAAAGCAGGAGACACGAGTCGACACTTTTAGTTGTCAAAAAAGTATTCAGTTTGTGTCATTGAATTGGGCTAAAATGGGTATTTAAAAAATATTGGCAATACAGTCGGTGAGGTAACGAGTTGACACTTTCGTTGCCTATTATTTTGTCAAAAAGCTGTCAACTCGTTCCGTCACTGTCAATTCGTTACCTGTCAACTGGTTACCTCACCTACTGTAATTCTAAAAAATGGATCCTAGAACATAGAGATGATTTAAATATATTTATTTCCATTTTTTGTATGAACTTTATGTACATGCCTATAAAAGGTAGTGACAGATGCGGCAATAAAATTACAAAGTTTACATTTATACCGGTCCGCCATTTTATCATGAATGCCTTCTTCATGTTTTCGCAAATTATTTTGCGAATAAAAAGCCGCAGGACATTTCAGGCATTTATAAGATCGTAATTTAAAATGTGCATTTAAATGGGTTTCTTGTGGTGGGTGTTGAATTCCGGTCCAGGGACAAAAGAAACATTGTAGTAAACTGTTATCGTGCATTTTCAAATGTGCATCTCGGGCGTTAATATTATAGAACCTTCGGTGACAATTTTCACGATTGCACGAAAATTCCCCGCTCAATGAAACACCCCCATGTGCCGCTAAATGCGTCTTTTGTTGAAGTTTTATCATAAAACCGTGTTGATAATTTAAAAAAAGATCAGATAAATAAATAAAGTATACCGTTTTTATTTTCAAGAGCTTTCCTTGACCTTTCTAGACAATCACATCTCTTTTTATAAGGAGAATTTTTCATGAAAATGGGGCTTTTGAAGAATCTGAAAATTGTGAGAATGAGCGCAGTTGAAAATGCATTTTTTTTTAAATTTCGATTGCTCATCACTTTTTTGTGCAACGTCATCACTTTTTTTCTTCAAATTCTGCTCATTTTGTTTTTTGTTTTTAATTCTTCAACAGCCCCATTTTCATGACAAATTATCCTTATCACGACAAAATAAAAAAAACATTGTTTTCGAGAAATTTTGATTTTTTTTCTGTTTTCCCACTTATTTTTGGGCCAAAACCTAAAAGTACGGGAAAATTATAAAACTCAAAATGATAAACAAATGTTTATACTCATAGTCTACGAGTTCTCTACTTTTTTGTATGTTTTTTATGCATATGTTTATAATAAGTAGTGTGGGTCGCAGCAGTAAAATCACAATGCTTACATTTATAACGGTCTTCTACTCTATCATGAATATTTTCCTCGTGTAATCGTAGCGAACTATAAGTATAAAACCCGTCCGAACATCTCGAACACGTATACGTTCGCAGTTTAAAATGCGCGTTTAAATGAATGTCTTTAATGATATGTTTTACCCCGGTCCAGGGACAGAAAAAACATTGCAGTAAATTATTATCATGCATTCGCAAATGTTCGGAGAGGCCAGTTGTATGAAAAAATCGTTTGTCACAATTCCCACGATTACACGAGAACTAGGCCAGCCCAATTGTTTCTAGTTCATGGGCAGATAAATGAGTCTGATATAAGTTTTAATACGAACTACATAACACTATACATACCGTATGGGGTCGCTCAGACTGTGAGGGTGAGTCAGAATAGCGTTGCAAATCATAGGAAAATTGCTCAAAGCCTCACAGTCTAGGGTATGGGGACTCTCAGACTGTGAGGCGTATGGGCCATACGGTACGTATAATTTATATGGCTAGATTTTAAGAAAATTTTTTTTCGAAATTGTCAATTGTAACCAAAGTTATTTGACATTTTCTGAAATTAATCTAAAATTTCGAAAAAATGATAAAAAATTATTTTATATTTTGTAGAAAATTTCCGAATGAAATTTTTTTATTGAAAATTCGCAAATTTTTATTGAAAATTCCAAACTTTTATTGAAAATTCTCAAATGATATTACAATAACATTGAAATCAATTTCCAAATTTTTAAGGAACATTCAAAAATTTTATTGGAAATTTCCTCAGAAAAGAACCTATTTTAAAGGCTATTTAGCTTTTGTTACAACATTTCAGGTGTCTGTAGTATACACTTCGAGAACCGGTTTTAAATTCACAAAAAGAACATGCAAGTCGGTCTTCCCTTTTCTCATGAACATAATCTTCATGTATATGTAATTCATTGATTGAATAGAATTTATCACCACATTTTGAACACTTAAACGGACGAATCCGAAAATGCGTATTTAAGTGAATGCCACTATCGGTACCCGACCAGGGACAAAAATGGCAATTTATCAAATCATTATCGTGAAGTCTTAAATGTCTTCGAAAGATTGAATTGTCCGAAAATGTTTTATTGCAATCTCCACGGTTACATGTGTGTGCTACCGGACGCTTCATCTGTATGGGTTCGGCCAAATGGGAAGAAATATGTTGCTGAGAAAGTTTTATGTTTGACTGTATTAGGGTGCCCGCAACTTTCGAGTACATCAATAGCATAAACAATATGAAAAATCAAAATAGCCATTCGGTTTCAATTAATTTCTTAAAGGAAAAATAAAAATTTGAAAATTTTTGTGTGGGCGAATTTTTTTTTTAGTTTTCGAAATTTCGAATTTTCCAAAAACGGCAATTTGTGAAGATGGAAAGAAAACTTCCGGGCACCCTAGACGGTACGCTACTATGAAATGCCTTCTACTCAGCGTTTTACATGAATTTCCGCCGTTTTTTCTTTCCTATTTTCTAGATAGTCGAACTCGAGTTATTCCGCACGTCAAAAACTCGAATATCGACATCTAGAAATTTTGGGAGAAAAGATGGCGGAAATTCGTGTAAAACACTGAGTAGCACGGTTCGGATTTTGATCACGTTTTTTGTTCTACTTTAAAATCTTTGTAATGGACCCAGCTTTCATGTTTATTCATGGCATTTACTGAGTAAAATCGAGCATTACACTTGAGACATTTAATTGGGCGAAATCTAAAATGTGTATTCCAATGAATGTCAATATCAAGCCCGGTCCAATTACAAAAATGACATTGTAGTAAATCGTTGTCATGGATTTTCAGGTGTCTATTCAATAAAAATAAATCTGAAAAGGCTTTATTGCAAGTTCCACGGTTGCATGAGTATGAAGCCCGTAATTTCATCTCTTTAGGTTTCATGGCGTGCGATGTCATATGGAGCTTTTTTAAGTTTTATTTTTTGATTCTGGCACCTTTCTTATAGATTATACTCAACGTCCGCCATGAAAACCCGTAGCATTATGTTGCGTATTTTCTAGATTGGGATATTCTACTCAGCGTTTAACATGAATTTCCGCCGTTTTTTCGCATTTTCTAGATAGCCACTCTCGAGTTTTTTTTCAGCACGTCAAAAAGTCGAATAACGCCTTCTAGAACATGCGGTAGAAAAGACGGCGGAAATTCATGTAAAACGCCGAGTATTTTTTGACCATGTAAAAATATATAAAAAATGGCTTGTTCAATGAACAGTGTTCATGAATTATTGCAGCGTTTAACATGATTATAATATACACTCCGAGTTCCGGTTTTAAATCCACAAATAGAACATACAAATCGGTCTTCGACTCTTTCATGAACATGTTCCTCATGTAAATGTAATGCATTAACCGTATAAAATTCGGCACAACATTTTCCGCATTTAACCGGTCGGATCCGAAAGTGTGTATTTAAGTGAATGCCAATATCGATACCGGACCAAAGACAAAAATGGCAATTAATCAAGTCATTATCATGAAGTCTTAAATGATTTTCCAAAAGGGGGTAGGCAGCAAATGTTTTGTTACATGTACCACGATCACATGACAATATCGCCGACACTTTTCCCAGTTTGGGCACAGCTAGGTGCGATGAAGCATGTTGCTATTGTTCAGTTTTTTTATATTAAAAATATTTTAGTAGAACCCCGGTGATTTTGTCAAAACAGGTATTGACAAACGTTTTTTGGCATGGAACTGGAGAAGGATGAGGCTTAAATAAAAATTTGGAGAGGAACCCAAACCGGATGTTCCAGTCAAACACACAAAAAATGCCATATCTCGAAAAAATAAATCCGGTAATTTTTTTTTTAACAGATTCAGAATTTAGGGCGAATTTTACGAACAATTACCGGTACTTCCAGTGTTCGTTCCGGTGCGAAATTTTTGAAAAATTATAGCCCCAAAATTTCCAGTTTCATTCCAAAACGGTTTGTCAATACCGGTTTGTCTAAAACGACCTAAAATGATGAGATAAACCGGTATCTATTTCACGTGAAACTATTTTTTAATGCACTGGTGACTTATTACATACACCTTTGAAGATATTATCAAATGATACAAATTTTTAAATTATAAAACTTTCCTTGTAGCATTTTTGGCTATACGCCTCGTATTTGCAGTAATCGTAAGTACAGGGAAATCTTCCCCATTTGTGCACGTTTATGCAGTGTTCTTTAAGGCAGTCGACACCCATTATCGTTTCATAATCGCATCCTAAAACATGCCCAGATGAGGTTTCGGTAAAGGCGTTGTTGCTTATAACTTATAAGTTATAAGGTCAAGGTCTGAAAAACTGACTTAACCTTGTAACCAACAAAAAATTAAAAAAAAAAACTGAAAAAAAAGACATGATTCTCTAAAAAATCATTTGATTAATGAAAATTGAACTGAAAATTGAACTGAAAATTGAACTTCTAAAAAAATTAAATGCGCGTTACCTTTTACGGTGCAATAAATTTTTCGGTCGCTTTTCACATAATTCCACTGTTCCTTATTTTCGTATAATTTAAGGGCATCCTTTCTATCCAATCCAAGTTCATCCAAAAGCAACAAAAAACTTTTCGGAATTTCAGTATCTTTTTTCGCGCCAACTTTTTTCTTTTCGCGCTTTTTGGGCGCTGGCGAGTCATCCATCATTGAAATGCGTTTTCGTAATTCCGATTGTTTCGTCGGTAAATTGAATGTAAAACCGAGAGTAGCCAACGGTGATGATTTTTCGAAATATAGATGTTCGAAAATTTTCTCAAGATCAACATTATTATTGCCGGAAACGATTTTGTTCAAATGTTCGTACGTTTTCTTATACTTCTTTAATTTACAATACGCTCCAATCGCCAATAATAAATCGTCATTCATTCTTAAAACACTGATAAATTATCACACAGAATTTCTGAAGATGAACTGGGTTGTTAATTAACTCTCAGGGGGAAGGGGTTCTTGGGAACCCGTAGGGGAAAAATGTGTGTAAATAAACACGCACTTTACATAATTTATTCACAATAATTCGCAATAATTAAAAAAAAAACTGGTAAAGCCAAGTTGTAGAGCTCGTCAAACTACGTCGATCTGACTATTCAGAAATTGATTTGGGGCCCCCTAGAGAGCTGTTTCAAATCTGCAACCTACGCAAAAAACACCGTCAATCGAATTTTCTCGAAAAGTTGAGGGGGCAGCAATACCCGTTTTGCCCTACGGGGCCTCCATATGCCTTAAATCGACGAAAAACAAGTTGCGTGTCTATTTACACGCACTTCCCCCTGGCAGTTAACCTTTAAACACAACGCTGGAACGTTTGTCCCACATGCAAAATGTCTTTCTCTGTTGCTTTTTATTAAGCAGTGGTCAGTCGTGTTGCTTGAAAGTGTACTCTCGGGGAAACTGTTATAAAAACAGTTTTCAAAACAAAAAAATTCAAAAAAAAAGAAATTTTTCAAAAAAAAAAACCTGGAATCCAGGTCCTGGATACTACCAGTGGATAAAGAGTCTGTATTACAGAGGCCATACCACCGGACTTCTCTATTACTATGTTAGACCGAGCATAATAATCTCTAGTTCATAAATAAAAAAAAACATCAGAAAGAAATAATTATTTTTTTTTCTTTGAAATATTATTTCAAAATAAAGAGTTTTTGTCGCTCAGATCCGATTGGACGAAAGAGAAACCAACAGACCAATCACGATGAAGAAAGAATTGCGCTAAGAAGAAAAAAAATTTGGTGAAAAGTTATTCATCAATGATTTTTATATTTTGATCATTACTCCGATATTGATACTGTACGTGTCAACAGTGAAAGTATAACCGTATATCGTGTGTTGGAGTATAGACTGACGAATCGGTCCGTTACGGCGTTTTGAGTTGCATTTTATTTGTAATTTAAAGCACTAATTTGGGCCAAAGAGCTTTTTTGACCGACAAACGGGTGAAGGGTACTTTCGCGACCATTTTAGGCCGCGAAAAAAAAACCGTTTATGAGTACTTTCGCGACCACACCANTAACAACGTTGACCTCCACTCTATTTGATATTTCGTATCGATTAATGATTATATCTCACATGTAAGGTTTTGTTTAAGAACGTTTTAGATATGATTTTAATAAATGCGAAAAAACGTGTACAGACGGTTGCGTCTAATTCGTCAACTGAGATGCATTTTCGAAACAGTTTATATAAATATACATGTATTGGGATGTGTTATCTTTTCTAGTTACCCAATCAGAGCCACTGACGATCTTGAAGCTAGAAATAGACCAATATCATATAGACCAGTGTTGAAAAAGTTGGCCAACGCTACAAATTTCCCCAACGCAAGCCTAGGTCAACGTTTAAATTTTTCCCAAACGGCGGAACTTCAACCCACGTCGGAACTTCAATCGACGAACCCTGATTGGTCGACCAGCAAACATCGTAACTCGAACGGCCGTCGACGACTGAGCCATGGGCCATGGCCGTTGACGTTTCCTAAAAACCGTTACTCATGATATGTCCAAGGCCGTCGTTAGCGTTAGTGGTAGGTTCGCAACACGGTACATGACCGAATTGGTTTCTGAGTATGCGCGTGTTACCAGTCCCATGACAGAGCAGCCCCGCGTATGCGCGTTTTGACTGGTTATAGAGTAAATCGGCGTCAGAGATTCCGAATCTGAACTTACTTTCACAAACCACTCGATCATTGTCCGGTAAGAACACTCCTTGTGCACTTATCTTGCCAGCACTTATCTTGCCAAAAGCCTGATGGTGCACTTGCCAATTTTTTCCAAAAATAATTTCCATTATACGCGCATACTCAGCCCCGCTTCGCAGGGCTGCTCTGTCATGGGACTGGTTATACGCGCATACTCAGCCACGCTTCACGGGGCTGCTCTGTCATGGGAATGGTTATACGCGTATACTCAGCCCGGTTTCGCGGGGCTACTCTGTCATGGGACTGGTTACACGCGCATATTCAGCTCCGCTTCGCGGGGCTGCTCTGTCATGGGAATGGTTATACGCGTATACTCAGCCCGGCTTCGCGGGGCTGCTCTGTCATGGGAATGGTTATACGCGCATACTCAGCCCCGGTTTAGTAATGAGTTGGTTTAGTAATGAGTTGACACGCAACAAGTTGACAATTTGGAATGAAGTGACACTTTTTGGGAGTTTTTTGGGCAAAAATAGGTATGAAATGGGTGACCGAACGAAGTGACAGTTTGGAACGAGTTGACAGTTTTTGACGAAAAAATCGGAAGCGAAAGTGTCAACTTGTTACCACACCAAGTGTAATAAGCCATGTCACATGTATCTAGGTCCTACTACCATCGAGCTATTTTCGCTTTCCGTAAATTCTAGCACTGCGAATTGGTCAATTTTCACGTTTTTTCGCGTCAATAATTGTTTTCCGTGCGCGCAGCCCAATTATTTAGGTTTTTTGTCTCACATTCATTCAAACAAAAAACAAACCAATATAATTTTGTATTGAACAAATTTGATTACCAATACGAACAACATACAAATTTTGCCTATAAGCTGCATAATATGTGGAAGAAAACGTTTACAGTACCGGATGACGGCATAGAGATTTGTGGAAAATCTGGAAAGAAAATGAGAATTGGACCACTTACTGGTGATATGAGAGTCAAATGCCTTAGGTCAAAGTTGCAAATTTCATATTTTAGACAAAACTGTAGGGAATAAACAAAAAATATTTGAATAAATTCAATTAGTTTTATTAGACCTAAAAATTCTAAAACATAAAATTTTTACAGTAAAGCAGTCTGTTAGTACTTGTATGTAACAAAGAAAAAATTTAAAATAAACCACCTAACCATTTGAATTAACACTATAATTTTCGAAAACCGTGTTAATTTAAAATTCAAATTGTTAATTCAAATGCAAACAGTTAATTCAAATGGTTAGTGCGTGGGTTGAAATCCTGGAAATTATTTTTGAAAATTAAGTGTTAATTCAAATGCGACTAAATAGGATATAATAGGATATAGGTCAAGTGGTGTAGCTACATGTCGCGACATGTCGTAGGCTGAATCCAGACAGAAAATGTGGCCAAAAGTTTTGAACCTACATACTGACCATAAGTTGTATGCTGCTCAACCCCCACGAAACCGTGCTTACAAAAACAAGCCCAATGATTGGATGTCGCAACATGTCGAGTGGTTGCATATATTTCCCGACTGATACGCGCGCCTCTGATAAGTTTTTTTTACATTTTTAAAGATAACAGGTTTTCGGTAATTTTCAAGTTTCGCAACTTTGTACAGCGTTAGTTCTAATGATGACCAACCCGAAGACCTTGCAGAGCTCGAGGATAATTTTAACAATGGACAAACAATAGTAAAAAGTATCGACAATGGACCGGTCAATTACTCATCGGCTCAAAAATCGGTTTTGGTCGATTTGACAGATGAAAGACATAAAGTTAGTAAAACCAAAAAATCGTATGTTAAAAAATCATCCAAAATCAATCCTGCAGTTGAGTTCAATAGTCATACTTCCCTGCCTTCCGAGAAGATTGTGGGCACATGCGACCACCCGGGATCTACGATTTATGAAAATTTGGGATGTTCCGCATGCTACCGAAGAAAAGTTGACTGCCTGCTGAAAACGAAAAACCTGATAGATTTTCAACAAGCATCAAAATTAATCGTAGGTGAGAAACGGAATTTTTCAGAACCCAGAAAACGTCCCCGAGAAGAGTATCTACCTATACCTGTTTTGGGAACAGACGTTTCCGTGCCGCTAAAAATTATAGAACCGGAAGTTTCACAACCGGAAATTGCGAAACCGGAAGTAGAAAAATACATTTTACCAAAATCTAACACCATTGCGATCCAATTATCTCTTAGCGATTTTGACAATTATCGCCAGTCCCTCAAAATCAACGACAAAATGGCTAAACCAAAGCCATCTAAATGGCTACAAAAGGAAGGCACTTTTGAGCATAACCGACTGTATTCGAAATTTGTTGAATACTTTGGATACGTTGAAATCGTCACTTACGTTTTGGTTGAAGATGAGACGGAGAAATGGAAAAAATACTCGAATCCGGCTGGATGCGATCGACTGTGGAAGTACTTTGTAACGGATATTCTGGAAAAATTGAAAAAAACTCATCCAAAATTTATGCCGGATGACCGATATATGACGGATCAGTGGATAAATTGCATGAATGTCGGACAAGACATCGAATATAAGAAAAATGCTTATTTGCCGCCTTAAATACATATGAACTGTCAGCACTAGTTAACTCCCAAAAATCCCCTTACGCCTTACTTGCCACTTGTTCCTCTTGGGAGTTAATTCACGTTTTATTTCACATATACATGTATTACTTATTTATTATATTTTGATATACCAGCTACCATATTTCACATTCCACTTTCTAATATATTATTACTCACTTTCTTGTTGTAGACTGTCTTGTTGTATACTTGAATAAAGTAATTAATAATTACTGAATTATAAATAATTAAGACTTGATAATTTAGACATGTAACACTGATTTCTTCGTAAACTCGTTTACCCAGTTAACGGCTTTTCTAGTCCATAGCTTATCTTTTACTACAGGACACTTAAAAACATAAAATTGCTTGCTTTAGCTTGGCTTCTTTCACGGGCGGTTTATTGGATTTTGCTTGGTTTGTATTTTTTGCCGTAGCTTAGGGAGCTTTTTTAGGTTGCAAAAAAAAAACGTGATTGATTTTTCGTGAGTTAAAATTATCGGAATGTAAAAAATTCTTCAGTATATTTTATGTTGCTTGCTGCAGCCCAATTTTTATTTTTTTACTCCTGGATCACGCGAGCAAAAATCTATATCTTCGTAATGTATTTTCGCTCGTCGCTTCGCGATGCGAGATACTGAAAAATAGATTATGAGAATTGAGGAGGTTTGCAGTAAATATCCTCACGTGCTCCAGGAGTTAACAATTAAAACTCGGGTTGCACCAGGCCACATTAAATAAAATGAAGAATTTTTTAATTTAAACTCCCGTAAAATCAATCACGCTTTTTTGGGCAACCTGAACCAAAGACTACCTTAGCCTTTATATTCGCCAATGTTTGTTGCATTAGCTTGGGTTGACTTTTCCGGTTGGAAAAGCCCATATGTCTTGGCTTTTGTAAGCCGAACCAAAATCAATTTGTTGTAAGAAATTGTAAACCAGAAAAGGCAACCGCGCCTGGCCCTATTTTCACAAAGCTTACCATTAAAACGTAGTCGCAAGCTTGAACATAATAATGAATTGTTTTAATAATTGTAAATTACTCTACAAATGTTGAATAGTATACCATGAATTTTAACATGGTTTAGGTTATTGTAGTACATACAGCTAAAAATGTTATAATAATACAAAAAAATGACGAGATGTACTTCATTAGTCTTCAGAGGACAAAAGTGCGTACGAAAATGCAAATTTTGAAATATTTTTTTATTTTGTGGGGTTGTAATTGCCAAGATACGGCGTTGGAATGTAATGTATTGGTGAACCAGTATCAAGATATAGCAAAAAACTATGAACAGTGTCTAGTTGAAAAAGCTGAACAAATTGGACAAATACGGACCTTACAAGGCTTAATTACCTCCGGATTGGAAATGCAAATCTCGAATCTTCGGCAAACCTTCGGGGAGAAAAATAGCTTAATGGAAACAGAGATAAAAAATCTTGCCTCAGATAACGAAAAATGTGGCACTAGGTTTGATATTTTATGTGTATTTTATGTGTTTCGCATTTTACTAGTATTTAACTAGGTTTATTTACAGTAAGTTATTTGGATAAAAGCACACCCATTATCGAAGTTTTTTACAGACATTTTTCACAGAAAATGTTTTCTACAGAAATTTCCTGAAATCGAATCAAAATTTTACAACGGTCTAAAATGTTTTAACGAGATTAAGAAAAAGATTTTACTACTTGTCAAAATGATTACTACACCACTTGTGTACGGAATTTTAAGTTAATAACAAAACGCTAGGGGGAAAATGGTGTTAAGTTCCAGGAATTTTGTTAAGTTTAGTAGACAGTGCGTCAACTAAAACTGGAAAAAATGATGCAATTTCACTCTAAGTTCCAGGAATTTTGTTAAGTTCCGGGCATTTTGTTAAGTTTAGGGACATTAAGTTCCGTAGACAGGCGATATAGTTAAACTAGTCCTTTTTGAAAGACAATAAAAAATATGGCGACCGCAAATCGAAAAATATAACCCCCAAATCGCGACACTTTTTAGAGCCCGCTATCAAAAAGCATGCAATGAGAACTTTTTGGATATTTTTATTTCAATCTTAATGTCCAGGGACACTGTCGAGGAACTAATAATAATTTAAGACGCAAAAATCAAGAGGAAGAGTTGGAAAAAATGAATGACAATATCTCTGCATTGCAACGACAACAAAATGAATTGCGCATTAAAATGTCTCAAAGTGAAAACCACATAAAGGTGATACTTATTCTAATATGGCTGACTTTTCAACCTACCTTGTAATTGTTATTGAGCTCTGCGGACATTTAGAAAATAATACGTCAGTATCAAGGCCGTCACAATTGTTGTGAGACAAAAGTAGTGGATAACTGAACAGACGATGTAACTAATAAAACAAAAAATTACAATTTAAAACTTGTAGGGTTTGCTCAGCACTAAAGATGACAATGAAAAACTGCAAACTTTGGATGATGAAATCAGAAATTTTAATGGGAAACTTTCCGGGATCAACGACCAATTTAAAAATATTCAAGAAACTTTAGATAACCAAAAACCGGAAGTCGCCGTTCATTTTACCGCATCTATGTATGGAGCCACTAGGACACGGACTATCTTATTTACATGACTATTTTACAAGAATGAAAATTGACATAATATCAATAATTTATGAATTAAGGAGGGGACATAGGTGTTTTTTACAAATTTGTCTCGTTAGGAAAGTTACTACAACGGCCTTAATTCACAATGAATTCGAATCGACTTAATTTTATAAATTATTAAGAACGATTCAGGTAATAGATTGGTTCAGTTTGTTGACTGATATTGTTTGTCATTGACCACCCAGAGAGCATTGAACTTTCAAACTTTCAGTTTGATGATGGAACTAGTTTTACAGTTTTCAAGATATGAGATTCATTTTACCTCTAAACGAATTGTATCAATAAAGCGCGCAATCGTGTTTTTTTCCGATTTTTGAAAAAAAGTCTCAGGAAAAAATATCGGCAAAAAAGCCAATAAACGTTTCACCTTAATGGCTTTGATTTTTGGTTTTCAATTTTCTCCGAAAAAACACGATTGAGGGTATTGGTTCAAAGATGTTGAGAATGGAAACCCAAAATGTGGCGATTTCAAAAACTACAGTCATGTTTTCAGTGCGGATAACACCAGCCGATATACTTTTTTTTTTGTTTAAATTTATTTGTCCCAATTACAGGGCAGCATAACAAGAAAATACAAGATAAAGGAAAGGCCTAGAAGCTCCAAGTTAATTATTTCAATTCTACTGGAACTAATTTGTATATACATGGCCTATACCCTTAAAGTACCAGACTAAAAGACACTGCTTATTAATTAATTAATTTTCTACAATGTCTTTTAGTAACGACCCTTGTTAGAAAAATAATGTTTCTTTAAACAGTAATGTAACCTAAAAAAAAAGTAAATTGCTTAAAAAAGGTGTCTCTCACCTCACCTTAATTTAGCAACTTTTTAATTTAAATAATATTAATTTAAATAAATATTAATTCTTCGTATCGTTCCTCGTAGCTTTGTAGTTATACTTTAGTGGTCTTTCATTCGCCAATCATCTCCGTTGATCGCAAATTGCTCGTCCCTCCGTCAAACTGATGCTCCTCCAACCGAAAAAAAGAAGAAAAAAAATGGAAAGTTTTTCACCTACGCATTCATAATGTCATCCCACTCGTGGTTATACATATTCATGCCATAATTGGTACTTTTTGTTTTAAACACAATGCGGCCGTTAAAGACAGCCAGTGTATTTTTTTCATTAATAATTTCATTTTTAACAAGATATTTCAACGCCAAATTACAATTACTGTTGGAAAGAGAATTATCCCGATTAACAATTTTACTGCCCGGCTATGATCGATACCATCATTTTTGTTTAACTTCAAGGCTGAGCCGTATTTATGATTATAATGAATATATGGCCATTCGACTGTCACCCGTAGTATTTGTATCTATTTATGCCGGTCCATTCGCTAGATTACGCTTGATAAATGCGGCATTGGGATCCTCCTTGTTTCGTAAATTAGACTTAATTATGATATTGCATTTACTGGATGGTCCTTATTTATTTGGATACATTAATTATTTACCAAGATTTTAGCCGTGGTTATAGATTCTAAAAGTTTTATTGGTTTTTAGATGACAAATGGGTATTATAGCTCTAAATTTAAAGCCCTTACTGGGTACGTATTTTATCTACTTTCCCACCACAAATCGTAAAATGTTTAATCAAAAGAATTTTTCAAGAATGACGTTAGATCGTGATAATAATGATCGATTACTCAATGTTAAGGTTATTTTTCAAAATTTACGCCCAACTTTCCAGGAGTTGCAGAAGGATATTTTAATATTATATATTAATTTTGGCAAGAAAATTTTCCTTCAAGAAAACTTTAAATATCTTTAAATATCCATTATAGCATTTAATCCGCAGCATGCCAGACAATAGATCTAGACGGGCTTACTTGGCTCAATTACATGCTGAGATCGCTTCTGTAACAGAATTTGCAAGGTGGCTAAATGACTTGTCGGAATAATCGGTAATTATTTATCCAATTTTTTGTTTATTTATTTGTTTATTTCTCAGACACAAATACGTACCTATATAAATATAGAGCAACTCGTTCTTTGTAACATTGATTTAACCCAGCAGTTAAATTCTACGAACGTTTCTACTACTTTTATTCCTGATGGTCACGTTTGGTCAATGCTATTCCAGACTCGTAACATTAATGATTATGATCTGCAATTTTTACCGGATTTATTTGTTAGAATTTTTACCACATTTAAGAAGCTATCTTTGGTCAGCCAACTTACACACTGCTATGATGCCACTTTTTGTTGCTGCAATTTATTACTCTGTAACAAGCTTTTGGCCACTAAATTAACCAAGTCATCGTAAGTCCTTACGTTTTCATACATTAAGGTCATTACTTTTGTGGAGTTATTGTCCAATATAGCTTTATGATTCAGTTTACCATTTATTTATTACTTTTTGTAGGCGTATGGAGCTGGCAATGGCTTATACTCACATGAATGGATTCATCCGCTACTTATTAGGCATTGGTAGTAACTAGTAATTTTATAAAAGTGTTATATTTTGAAACTATTTTGAATAATTTTTGTATAAAAATTGTATACTACCATTTTGAGTACTGCGCCGTAATGTTTATTTACTTACTGAAATAGATTGCGACAATTTGTAGATTTTCATTATTTATACACTACATATAATTTTACTTTTATTTATTTTATTTTACAATTTATAGAACTTCACGTAGTATGTCGAACCCCGCTGAATTACAAGCCGAACTCTTACAATGTAAGACTGAATTGGCTCAATTAACTGCTATGTGCGTTGATTTGGATCATAAATATCAGTCGAGTCAACAAGAAGAGTTTTTTTAATACTTTCCAGTGTATTTCTTAATTTTATTTTTATAAGATATATTGACGGGTATTAGCTTACCGTAGATAATAAAACTCTAGAAATGAACCGTCAGATGCAAAGTTTTGTCGCAAGTTTCAGTGACACTCGTCATCATGCTTCGAAATCTTTGCTTGAAATACAGGCCACTGGTAACTACACATATTTAGTTTGGTACCATTTTTTTTATTTTATTTTCATAGTTGATAAGTATCACAAGAGTTCTACCGAGTCCTTTTCTCGAATTGAAAATCAATTACGTGACTTGTCACAGATTGAGAGTGTTTGTGATTTACGCTGTGACGCTATTCAACACAAGTTAAAAAAGGTATTGTAGTTACCAGTTTTTTCGAGTTTTTAACCCCTTCATTTTGTACATCTTGCTGTAGGCCCTCGATGGATTTCAAAATAGTCAATATTGCTCACTAGCTGTTCTACAATCCCAGATTGAGATGGTGACTAATGTAATTGAAAAAAATGGTAATTATGCATATAATTTTTCCATTAGTTTTCCCTTGCACATAACAGTTTCTAATTATTTTTAATTTATTAGTTTCTGAAGTTCAATCACAATTGGGCGATCTCTCCGCAGAGCAAACCCGTCAAGATGAGAAATTGGCCCACCACATTGAGATTACGTCAATTTCTTCGGTTTTTGAAGCGGCCTCTAACGATGAAAAAAAGTATGTATATTGAAGTGATTTTAAAGACAATTTTTCTATGTGAAGTCGCCTTTATTTAAGGAGAATGGGTTACTATAAAAATATTTCGTTTTACAAGATTTTCGTCATATTGTTAGAAAGATTTAAAAAAATAGCGTTTCTAGTTATTTATTTTTAATTTAAGATTGCAAGAATTGGTGCTACAAAATTCATTGCAGTTGGTCGACATAAAGGCCAATTTAAATGAGCGCATGCAACGATGTGAAAATGCCATTAGTCAAATCAGCAAAGTTCAGCATGTCAAGTAAGCAATTTTTTTGATTTAACATATGTTTTAAGCATTTTTAGGGACAGAAAACATTATATGTTATTTCATGGCTAACCGGATTTTTATTTTAGCTCAGAAGATGAGAGCCAGCGCGCCACCACAAGTTTGATGTCCGAGATCGAACGTGCTCAATCAAAGTTTAACTGACTACATCCTGTTTCAACAAGTTCTGCTTTTATTCCCTAAACTTTTATCATTCACTATCCCTCTTTTTTGTAAAACTAAAATGTTCACCTCAGCTTTTTGAAAGAAAATAAACTTTTCTAGAATATAGCTGTTGTTGATTTTTCATTTTTTATATTGCAAGTCAGATCACTTTTATCACAAAAACAACTCGGAGTCTGGTTTTTTGCAAAATGGCTGTGTTTTCGACCCTTAGAGGGGCAATAAAATTTTTTAATCCGTATAATACGGGATTTTTTATTCCGAACAAAACGTTGACTGTGCTGGAGACTCGAATGATGGTGGTAAAGTATTTGACGGCGTTGCAACCAATTTGGGCATGCATTTTGACAAACGCATGTTCATCAATGCTTTTCTATGATTGCGTGTCTAAAGTGAACACCCTTGGGGTTAAGGTAAACTTACATATATAATCAGCTGATCATTACATTTCTCCAGGCTTGTTAAATTAGTTACTCGCCGTTACTTAGATTTTGTATTTATAGGAACTAACCCTTATGATTCAACATTTGGGGCTCTTAACAACTTTGATATGTCGATCGTGTTTCGCCCGGGGCCCCGAAGAATATCAAAAGTATTTCTTGCTGTGCGGTGAAGCCATGAATGTTTTGAAGTTAGATACTTTGAAATTTCTGACCTTTAAGGAATGGTCATCGGTCAAGCAGGTGAGATTTGTACCACGGATACCAATTTTTGTAAGAAGTAAAAAAAGTTTTTACAAAAGTTATGAATGTTATTATTATTTTCATATTAGAACTCTTTTTGTGAGTATTAAAAATCATAAAATTTATAGTTTGCAAATGCAGCCGTGGACTCAAATTCATTCTTGTTTATGTCCGATTATTTTTTGGGGCAATATCTGGACGCTATGTTAAGTTACACAAAAGAAATGAGATTTTTTTTTTATTCTAACAATCAAAAAATGTTTTTTTTTCTGCTTGCGATCTGTTTTCCACAGTTTGCGATCTTTTCTTTGCTTATCGTGATCGTTTCATTAATCGAAGGACCATGTCCTTATTTTGTTTTGTCTCATAGGGTATGAGTTTTTTCCGACTTTCTAAATAAGTGTGTGTTGTAACTGGGATTTGAACTCATAATGACTGTGGCAGAATCATATGAACTAACAGCTGAGCCAATATTGACTACAATTAGTGATCACACAAAAAATGGTTTTGTTTGCACAAATGCCAAAATTGGTTTTCTTTATTATTTTGTGTAACTAATTTTACAGCCCATACCCTTGAAGTCTGCATATAAAACCGACTTGTCAATGGATCGGCTTCAAGCGGTTTTGCACACTACTCGTGCCGAATTAGTGACTTTTCTCCGAGCGGCCGTAAGTAATAATGTCTTTGATTTTTATATTTTTGTTGTGTATATATGTATTATTTTTTTTAAACAATTTCTTTTTTTTTTAGTTGATTGACTTGTTGCCACCTTTTTTAAAGGCGGAAGCATCGGACCTACAACAGGTTATGGGTTCAACTTTGTTGCAAGGGGAGCAATCCGATTACGATTATTTTGTTTCCGTGATTCCATTTCCTATTCGCGTGCAATTGCATAAAAAAGGAGTGGTGCCTGGCGTTTTGGTTGACGGTTTGGGAGCCTTGAATTTGTCGCCTGATCAGTATTGGTTTTTGGAGGACAATGAAATGCTAAAGCGCCGTACCCTTCACTTCCTTTACACTGCCGGCCAGCCGTTTAATATAAAACTGGCCCGAGCTCAACGGTGAGACCACCTAACTTTATTTTATTTAATTTTGGTTGTAGAGCAAAGTATTCATTTAAGTTTTATCAAAATCTTATTTATAGTGCTTTTGTCGGTACGCATGCATTTTGCACCAAGGGGTCCGGTTATCTTTTGAACAAGCGTTCAGGATACTCATGTGGTAGTATGAAGTGCAAAGGATGCTTGAACAGGACTGCCCAATGTGATATTGGTCATGGGTAAATATTTTAACTGTTTTGTAATATTTTGAGAAAAATATTGACCTTTATTTGTAAAAAAGATTATTGAGAAAAAGGTACTATTTTTTTTATCGCATTTGAGATATTTATATTTTTATAATTAACAATTTATTAATATAATTTTATTAATGTATTATTATATAACTGATTTTTATTGCATTTTTGGAATAATTATTAAGTTATATTTTAAGGTTTGATCATACGTCATTGGGCCGGACCGATGTTGTTGTAGCAAGGACTGATTACATGCTGAATTCCGCGGTTACAGGGGCTTTATTTTTCGCCGATTTTGTATTAGATGTACATGCGTCTAAGATTGCCTCAGGTCAAGTTGTGACATATAAAAGCCAATGGAATAACGCCGCTAAAAAATGTTATTTGGCAGATGAATCTTTGGCGAAGCCTGGTTCTTATTTTCATCTTCAGTTTGGCAAAGGCAGCCACAATGTTCGTTACACTTGGTCCCCGTGTAAGTGACCGCATTTTTTTTAAATAAGTTTTTCTTCTTTTTTTTTTGTCAAAAAATAATATTACTTATTAATACGATAATTGTAACGATTATTTGTTAGTATCCCGCATGACTGTTGAAGCAGTCTTACGCCAGATTGGCCTGTGTCCTGGCTTCAATGATGATTCTACAGGTTTTGTTTTGGACTACAACGAAATTGCTGAGGAACAGTTTGAGGCATTAAAAGTGCTTAAGCTTTCCTTGGCTTACTATTTGGCTTTATCAGCCAATGATTCTCATAGCCGTGTAACCGCCCAATTTTGGAAAGACACCGGCCTAAAGCCTAATTCAATCGAAAAAGCGGACTTGTTGAAAAAAGCTAATTCAACCGTTGAAATGGCAACTGCTTTGGCTCTGGAGCGCGGCGAAATTTGCTCGATTGAAAAACGCCGTTTGACTGCTTTATATCGTAAGTTATTTGATGTATATATTGTTATTATTTCTTTGAAAGTTATACTGTATTTTCTAGATATTAAATATATTTTTCAGCAAATGATGACCGAAAAGTTGCGAAAGCAATGGACAAGTTCTCTCGTGGGTTAACTGAGCACAGCTTTGAAGCTTGGTCGTTAATGCGCAACTTGGGCTTGGATCAGGTAAATGTGTTTTTTTTTTGTTTTTCCTGGCTCTTAAAAAATTTCATATATTAGCTATAGTTCATCTCACATTATTATTTGATTTTATAGTGTTCAACTATGGATGCAATGGGTGTTGTTCATAACCATCGCCCTTATTGGTACGAAAAGGGTCAAAAAGCTCGATTTTTCCGTCATTTGGAATTCGATGGTGATGTCAATTTCTCGCCAAGCTTCCCCTGTGTCGTGTGCTCCGAATCTGTTTGCCCGGTTAATGAGATGGTGAGAAAGCCTCTTTTTTTGATTTCAATTTGTCCGTTTTTAAACTTGATTTAGCTTGCCAAATCCTATTTTTTATCTGTTAATTATAGTTTTTTTTTAATTTGATTTTTTTAGGCAATTTCGATTTTCCGCCGCTGGGGTCAGGATAACGCCGCTTATCAACGCATGATTGGTCCGAATCAGCTGCCAATGACTTTGTTTCCATTGCGTGAGATGTCCGGTGGCATTTTTAGCATTTGGGCGCGGGGCTTGGATACAACTGAATTGTTGCCCGATGAAATTACGTCACAAATGTGCAAGCGCAATCGGGATATCCTATGTGAACGACGCCGTACTCCGGCCGGTGAGGACATTAATGGCGGAACTTCGTTCGCTCAGTTTTTGACTTCAAAAGGGTTCACAAAAGCGACTCATGATTATGTTTTAAAGAAATTTTCAATTGCTCGACAAAAAGTTAATTGGGAGTTAATTCACAAACATATTCCTTTATGGATGCCGGAGGAGAAAGACGAAATGTAAGTGTTTTACTGACTTATCTTGAATTACATTTTTAAGCATCTATTTTTTTTGATTGAAGCCACTGATTAATTTTATTTTTAGTTTGGCTGACCTTAATTCTCGCATCTTCTACGTTTTGTCCGAAACTTTGGCTAAGGGTTAACATAATGTATTATTTTGTGTTTTAATTATATTTTGAAATTTGTAGGATTTATGTTAACCTAATTTATTAGTGGTAAGCTTGGATTTCCAAATTATCATTCATGACAGCGATGAAGTGTGGTTCCCGTCTGAGCCTTGCGAAGGTATCGATCTGATTATCGAGGGCAACATAAATGCCAATTCTTCTGTTTTGTCGACTTATTAGTCCAGAAATAAATATATATCTTGAATCATTTGTCTTGTCTCATATTTTTCAAATTTGACATCCTAGGTGGCAGTCGTGATTATTATTTACGCTGTGGGTCGAATCACCCCGATTACTCGGGATTGAATTTTCTTTTCTTCTTTTTTTTTAATTTTATATTTATACTGGGATCACGGATTGTTTTTTTTTGTCCGCCTAATTTACATAACCAGAAAATTTTATTTTGTTAATCGACTGGAGAGAATGGCCTTTTTTGAGCGTGATGTGTGTATTATGCCTTACAACAAATTACCGGAAATGGTGCCAACGGATGTTTGGGCGCATTTGAACGACTGCGGATCTGGGGATTTTGATAAGGTGGAAAAATAAAGTTCTGAGTTGTGTGGGCTTCTAAGGCTCTCTTTTTTGTTTTTAATTGGATTTTTTTCGTACTTGCGTTTTTTAATTATTTTTATTTAGGGAGGCTTTTGTTATGACTGTTTTACCATAATTGGCGCGCATTTGGATTTAACCGACCATTCTTTTTTACGGGGTTAAACTGTTGAGGTAAGAACTCTTTCCATTTTTTTCTTTACTTTATGGTTATATGAAAATCATTATAGACGTTGTTACAATCTGAAAATTATTTGCCGATTTATGAGTGGTGTCACGATTTTGGGAACAATCGTTCCTTATCCCAAGAAAAGGTCAGTAATTATGGTTTCTAGAGACGCGCTTTAAAGCTATTAGAGCTATCGCGCTTTTTTATTACTTTTTTTGTTTAAATACTACTAAATTGATTTCTATCATGACAGTTTTTCTACAAACAAAATTTTGGCAGTTGAATTGAAATTGATACGGGGGAGTCTGGTTATAAGGTTACAAGAAATGGTCATTATAAGGTCAAGCCATCTTTTTTGTTATACTAAGGCCAGGTATTTTTTCAAGATAAATTATGTCATTTTTTTTCTTTTTCTAGATGAAGAAGATACATTTTTTTGGTTACAAAACGTTTTTTTTTGAAAAATAGTGTCTTTTAATACTTTTTCTATACCGTAGTGCCTTCCTATTAGCGTATTTATTTTTTTAACACATTTCTTTTAAACATTTACTTGGGTGATAGGGTTTTTTTTTACGCATTAAGGTTAAGCCATTTTTTTTCACTGATGATTTTTTTTATAATTATACTCCCCTATATTTATTTTTTTTAATAAAAATTGATTGTGACATACAATTATAGTTGATCGTGGGGTTTATTCCACTGTTGGCAAATCATTATATTTGGACTACCGGCATGCAATTTCCAAGCGTTCGTGGCTCGCCTGATGCTACACAGAGTTTTTGCCTTGCTGAGCTGAAGTCATTAACTACCAAATTCATGATACAAAAGGTGATTTTGAGATCTAATTTTATTTTTTTTATTTTTGAAGTACTTTGAAAAATTTGCTAGATTTGAACTTTAATGATTTTTAGTTTTCTCATGTGACAGTGTCAGGGGCAGTTTTCAAGATGGTGAAAGCGTCATTTGATATGGGTTCTGGTGGTAAAAATTTTGAAAATATGCTTCGTAAAGATTTTAATTTTAGTTTTTTGTTTGTTTCTGTTTTTTTTTAATGCGAAAGAGTAGTTTTGTTTTTGACTCTTTTAATTTTGTAAAAGTTGTTTAATATTTTACCACCAGATTTTTTAGAACGTGCCTTTGCAGCAGGGCAGTGGAAAGAATGTGGCGCTAGTCGCTTGGAGGTTAATAAGGCAATTTACAAACTGCATATTCTATATTCTTGATTTTGTGAAGAAATAAAGCAGCATTTCTAAGCTAGTATAGGGTTGTCCACCAATTCTGTATATATATTTTTTTTTTTTGGGTTTTAATTTTAACTTAGAAAAAAAGAGTTAGTCATAAAAATTTTGCTAAGCAAAAAATTTTGCCAAAATGTTCGTTTTGAAAAGTTATTGTTATATATTAACAGGGAGTTAGTGTCTGATTTCCTGAGTTATATGATAAATTCAAGAATAAACTATTTTTTTCGTTTTTATTGCCGTTCTCCTTTTTTATCTAAAATATTGGTGGACACCCTACTTTGTTACGTTTTTCTTTAATTGTGAGTGATATTGTTGGAAAGGACTGTTTGGTGAGCGGAATAATCTTTTTGTCCATCCATGCATTTGGAATAAATTTGTGCGATAACCCCATTAGGTCGCCCGGGAAAATTGTAATGGGCAGTACCGTTGTTGCCTTGATTTTACCGTCAGTTTCTGTAACTATGTCTTCAACAGGTGTAAGAATATTTGTACTGGTAAGATTGTTGATTGAAATACAACTTTCTACCATAATTTGCATTGCCAATAGAATTCGAGCAATTAATAGGGGGCTGTAAATGATAGTCTAGATGGAGGATAATTATTTTAACTTGTCGACAGTTTGTTTCATTTATTTAGTACCAGAGAAAAAAATTTCGTTTAGAAAGATTTTCTTTCAATTTTTAACCTAACCTTTACTTATGTCATTTATTATTGACAAGTTTTTATTGAAATTATTATTGTTTATGTAACCATTTTTTGGAGGGTATACTGGTTAATGCTACTTTTTCTTAACTATCCTCATAACTTTTGTGCTGATTATGTATGTAACCAAATGCATTAAGGACTGTTAACACTACACTTTGTGCTCTTACGAAAAACGAATACAAAAACAAATTTTCTTGGGCCTTTGGTCTGTCAGAACGTGGAATTTCGCGTAGTTGGGAAGTCAGTGTTACGAATCGTGATGCAACTGTGAACAGACTTTCCGTCCAAATTTCAATATGTTCTTGATCCCCATAAGACTTTTTCATCGGTCCATATTTATCGTCAAATTCTATCCATTTAGCGATAATTGTGTCGAAGTTTTCGATTGCAATCTTTGCATCAATTATAATGCTATATAAGGTTTTAGAGTTTTTGATTAAATTTTTGGAAGCTCTATTAAGAGTGATTAAATTCTTGGCTACATATATATATATAATTTTCTATATTTTATGTCATTAAGTAGTATTTTTCTAAAAAAATTCTAAATTCTGAAACCAATTCCATGATTTTGAGACTCTGCTCCACATGTTTGTCGGTCCACAAGCACTTGCATCATATCTAATAGTTGATCGGTCATCTTGTGCCCAATTAAAAGCGTGGAGATGTAGGCTTTTAGCTTTTTGAGCTGTCGAGCTTTTTCAAGTTCAAACGTTAACATAGTCTATAAATTTCAATATTTATTTCTCGATGTCTCTAAAATATTTATTGGATGGAAAAAAGTTTTATAATTCTATGATACGGTGCAGATTGTAAAGGACGTTGCTAAGAGAGATTATGGCACGGATTAGGTTCATTTCCGCCATGCTTGCGAGCATTGTGATGTTAACAGACAGTAAGCTGTTTAGTTCGTGCACTTTGATCTTAGGGCCTAATTTTGGTAACTTAGTCTGTATTTTGATTATTAAGTTAATTAATAAGTTGGCATTGTTTAAAATTTGACAATCTTGGTTTGGCACTATGTTGTTTAGCAGAGAGGTAATCATGTTGAGTAAATTCATTATAAATTCGACTTTAGAGTCTGGGTTACCTAAGATTAATGTTATTTCGGTTATTTCGATTTCACTAATAATGGCAAGATTTTTGAAGGACGTTTCGGTGAAATAATATTTGAAGTGAATCCAGTTATTAGGGTTTTGGCAGATCATGTTTTTCGCTGGAGGGCAGTAAAGGATTTTCAATAAATTATTTTTGAAGCCATTTAATGTGAAAATGATGCCTCCAATTTTTTCCTGTTCGTCATTATTTGGTAGAAATTCACCATAAGTGTCAACGATCTGTCTGATTCCAAAGTAATTATGCTAAATTTGTTCGTTAAGTGTAATAATATCTTCAAGTTCAATGGTTTTAGGGGATAAAATGATACTAAGTTCTGCAAATAGAACGTCAGTTGTGTCTTTAAGTTTGAAAATTTTGTCAACTTTAAATGGTGATTCCCAATCTTTATCATTACTTTGTTCAATTAAAGTTTCTAATTCTGTAAGCCCTTTGATTAGAGATTGCAGTGTATATGTTAATTTAGTTCCAGCGTCAAGGATATGATCTGAAAGCTCTGTGAATTTTAAAGCTAACTGGCCTACAAGTGATCGACCCATTACAGTATTACATTGGGGTACATGATTTCCGATTTCTACGCTGAAGAGCAATTTTTTAATATTGTATAGTGTCGTTTTGGCTGCGCGTAACCAGGCTGAAATTTTTTCAGCTTCCGCTGTGGTGTTTGTTAATTTAGCCGGATTCTTATTTAATAAAATTTGCGCGAGGGCTTCAAACGTTTGTTCATTTTTTCCTTTGTTAATAGCTGAAAATATATTGGCAAGATTGACCGCCAGTGACGCATTTTTACGCAAAATAATTAAAATATTCTCCAGAATTTCTGTAGGCAGTTTATCTGATAATTTAGCTGTTTCAAGAAGGGCATGAACATTGTTAGATTCTTCAAGATGTACCTGGAAGGCGGCCATGTACTTGCTGGTGGCTTCCGTAATTTGGACCATTGTGCTTTTTGCAATGTCGGCATTTGCAGCAAGTTTTTCATTCGTTTCCGTAAGTGCCTTATTTTGCCGTTCAAGTTCTTCGATGCGCTTGGTCATTTTGTCTTTTTCATCTAAATTTTTAGTTATAGAATAGTGGGTCATGTTCTTCTTGTATGTTTTTCTGTTAACTCCTAGGGGTCCTTTGGTCCAAACCCGGACCAAATACCATAAATGGGCTAAAAATGATAGAAAATTGTGCTTAATGGTAGATCAATAAAATACGTGCCCAGTTAAATTGTACAGTACCACCTAAAGCAAAACTGTTATTTTTTGTCTTGAACTTGGCCAGAAAATTGATTTGTCCAAATTTGGATTCAGTTATCCCTACAGATTATATACGATTTGTGATTTTTGGGAGTTTAGGCAGTATTTTATAATTTTTGTATTTGTATTATTTTTACTTTACCTGAAAAGAACATTTGCTTATTTCCGGTAAATGCCGCTTTTGGGGTGGATGTAATTGTTGCGTTGAGCATTTCTTCCTGAAATTTTTGAAAGTCCTCCATTGATTCTTGTATTTTTGGCTTTGACGTCATATTCAGATTTTGACTGGCGTCTTCTGACGATGTTGATTCTGTTGTAAGATCAACAACGGCCTCCGGTATAACAATTTTTTCTGGCAGATGATTTTGGTTTGTTGCGTGTTTTTTTGCCGCGTGGTGGACAAGTTTCGTTTTTTTGGGCGACTGCGGGTTAGTATCAGCATAAATTCTTTTGGCTCGGATTGTTTTTCTGAAATTTTTGTTCCAGAGTGTGCGCAATTTGACATGGTTAGTGTTGTCGTAGGCTAAGGTGAAGTCTTCATCTCCATTAAGGAAAAAATGATCTTTCGGAGATATATCACGGTATTTTTCCTGAAGCTTGCCATAAATCGATCGACTTCCGTAGCTTATATAGGCTTGATAAAATTTATAATTTGTTATACAATTATTTGTCTCTTTTTTTTTTCTTTCGTCCTTAATTTTGTTTTTGCCTACTTTTCGAAAAGTATTTATGGTAATATAATGGTATATGAAAATCATAATAACTGATTATCAAGCCTATTCTGGAAAATACAAATCTGCGGTTATGGAAAATTAGGTTGGTGAATTCGTGGTAGTGGGAGATCTTGTTTCGGCCCCCTATTTTCTGCGCATTAAAATTTACCGTAAATCCGACCTTGCTCGCATAAGTCAGAGACTTAAAAGATCCATAAACCGTCATTTCTAGCAATGTAGTTGCCGGTAAAAGAAACATCAAATTTGGCAGTCGAGTAGGGGCATTTTCTAAGATCGTAATTGCTTTGTTGTACGGATTCATTTTCATGACTTGTCCTTGTTTGCCTTGCTTTGGTTTCAAACCTTAAATATTAAAATTCGTTATTCATGGCCTTGTGCAAAAATTCAAAATGTTTGTCCCTAATTATTGATTGTCCATTAATGGTATCTTGATAATAATGCTCTCTAGCTCTATCATATTTTGTGCTTACAAAGTTATCTCCTAGTTCAACTAAATTATTATCCCTGTCCGTGTCCGCTATTATTTCGTCTATGTCTAGCATTTCATTTAATTTGGTAATAATTACATTTTTGAAATCTGGATTTTCATAATTAATACAGTATCTACAGTCTTTTTTGCCTAAGCGGTGCTGGCATTTTAATAAAAAAAATAGTTTTACTTGTCTTTTGAATTCTTCTGTTCCTAGCAAGACTCTGATATAGTAGGGAAGTTCATTAAACGGTTTTGCCGCACAATAAGGGAATGTTTTGCTCAGTTTACCGGAAAAATTTTCATCTAGGGTTGGTATTCGTTCATTTTTCCCTTCAAAATATGCATATGAAAGCGTTTTATTATTCTGTACAATCACATGACCACGTTGATGAAATTCTGTGTCGAAGTTTTTGTTTTTATAGCTAATTATTTCTGTGACTTTTTGATATAGAAAAACTGGTTTTTTACTTAGTACAATTTCATTTATATGATTCACTAAAGCCATTTGGTGTACATTGTGTAAAGCCGGCCACATTGCTGTAGCTAGTAGTTCAGCTTGACTAATCTGGTCTCTATTTCTTATATTATATACCTTACGCACCGAGCCATTAATTATGGCCTGTAATTTTAAGTAGGTGTCTTTAGAAAAAATTGGTAGTATGTCTAACATGTAATTAAAGTTCCCATAGTGCAAAGATCTAGCTACTTGAAGCGTTCTAACTTTATTGTCTAGATTAAGTATATTGTATAATTGTGCTCTTTGTAATTCAAATTTAGAGGTTAATAACTCAATATGACTTTTAACCGATATTTTCCTATTAAGCATAAAACCTAGTAGTCTTGTTTCTTCCACAATTGGAATTTCACCTATACTTGTGTTAATACTAATGTCAACTGTTTCATTACCTATGAGAATTGCATTTGATTTTTTACTGTTAACCAGCATGTTTATATCCGTCATAAATTGAATTAAAGCGTTGCATGCGTTTTCAGCTTGTAGTTTACACTCATCCCAGGTGTCTGCTTCAACCAACAATGACATATCGTCGGCAAAGGCTACAAAAGTGATATTAGGATTTTTAATAACGTGTCTGGCACCGTCGGTGACGAGTGCGAAGAAGAATGGGGAGGACGGCTCTCCTTGCGGACAGCCTATTTTTGGAATTTCAAAAATTTTAGATTTTTCTCCATTAGTAATAATTTGCGCTTTACGTTGTCGAAACATGGATTCAAAATATAAGTAAGCACTATCTGTAGTTAACAATTTGATGACGCCTAAAATCGTTTCGTGTTGGAGCCGCCCGAACGCGTTACTCATATCGAGGCATATGATTAAAAACTTTTTATTCTTTTTTTCCGGTAAAAAAATATCATGGGTTAGGGTTGCTACGGCTTGGGAGCACCGATGATGGGCACGGAACCCAAACTGATTGGGTCCTAAAAGGTTATTTTTTTCACTAAAGTCCGATAGACATGATGCTACATACTTTCCCTCGATCGATTGCAGAAGTGACGGTACTGACAGGTATCTGTTGTTGACTATCTTGTTTGGGTCGCCTGGCTTTGGAATTGGCACAACTTTCGTAACTAAATAGTTATTATTATAGTGTCCACAAAGTGTATTTAGGCGAATAGCATTATTGAAGTATTTGGCAAGTGATATGTCAAAGGCTGATACTATTTCCCTATTAATCGCGTAGTTATGGCCTCTAGTTTTCATTTTACATGTCTTAATACATTCTTTAATAGAGACGCTCTTACTGTGGCCATGCCAATTTAGTGGGCACTTTTCAAATGAGAATTTTTCTCTTTCCGATAATATTGGGACATGCTCAGTAACTCTACTATGATTGGCAATGAAATTTATATCAATTCCCTTAAGTTGTAAGTTTAGAAAATGCTTTACATGTTCTTCAATTTTGTGACTAATACCGGCCTTTAGACTTTTTTTATTTTTTGGATTTAGCCGCTTATTAAGGTTAGCTAGCTGGTTTTGTGATAGTAATTCATAGTTGTCTTTTTTACCTGTTAGATTGAATCTAACGTCTCTTCTTGTGAGCCTTCGATATTCAGTTGAGAGTTTTTTATATGTTGCGTTTAATTGTTCATCTTTTGGATTTTCCAATAGTTGATTATGGCAGACCGTAACAATCGACCGCAAGTTTAATGTATCCTTCTGAAGAAAATTTTTGAAAGGCTCATGTTTAATTTCTTTTTTAACTTCTGGGCAAATTGTATCAAACGTAATATTCAAGAAATTAATTAAACTGTCAGAGTAAGGAATTTTATCATAAATTTTCAAGTCTTTATTGAACACAGTCTCGAGTTGCGATTCTAGAAGGTCATCATTTGCTGCAGGTACATTTGGATCATTGATTAGCATTTCGAACATTGTATCATGTATTTGTTCTTCAATTATCTTTGATATCTGAAATATCGACTGAGTATTTATAGACGGTCTATGATAATAAAATGAGCTGCTGGGTATCATGTCCTGTTCTATATTTACCTCAAAATGCAGTATATGGTGCCCATCGTTGAATATTGTTGCTCGACCTGGGATATTTCTAAATTTGTATGGTAAGTTATCGTTATTTTTAAATAAAAAAATATCAATTGCAGACGGTGATTGTCCTTTCATTTGATTTGTGTACCCTTTTGGTAGGTTCTTATACGAACTGATCTCGGAATTAAATCTTTTGACAAAAAGAGTTTCTTGAGCATTACGGGGTTTATTAAGAACTGCATTTAGATCGCCGCAAATTATACTATTTACTTTGGTGTTATACTGTATGATTTCATCAAAATAATCTAACATCGTCACTTGTATCACTTCCGTTGGTATACCCATATATTGATATTTAAGGCTTTTTGAATTTGGGCTATTGAAAATAGGTCTATAAAACGCACTTATACTCAAATTTAGCTGTTTTGTTTTGAAAAAAATTGTCGTAAATGGTCCCGAAAAATATTTTTGGTGACAGTTATCGACTAAGTGTTCTTTAACTATAATAGCAGAATAGATTTTTACAAAGTCTCTGCCTTTTTTAGTGTATTTTACAGGCTTGTGAAAAAACGCATGGTAGTTGTTGGGTAAATATACTTTATTTTCTAACCATTTTGGATTGATATTGAGCTCATTTATGCAGTAGATTGAGGCTTCAGGATGATTTAAAATCATTTCGCGTATTTGAACTTTCGGATTATTTAAGTTAACAGATGTTATAATTAAGTTAATTTTATCATTAGTTTTTTTATCCGGCTTAACTAATTTGAGGGGTTCTGTTTTTTTGATATCATACTCTTTGTCACCTATTTGGACTTTAAAATCACCATTATTTAAGGCCGGCAGTGTGTCATTTTGAAAGTAATTCATACCTTTATTAAATGTGATTTTAATTTTTTCTTGCTTGGGTTGGAATTGTCGTTGCACTAGGGTTTCTTCGTGGATCTTGTGTTTCGTTGCGATGGAGTTTGGAGTTGGGTCTTTTTTGTTGAACTTTTGTAGGATTTGTCTTAAATAAGGGTTTTCGATTTGATTAATATTTATCTCAGACTCTCCTATCCAAATTTTATTATCAACGGGTCTATGTTGGAATAGTCTATGTCGGTTTGAGTTTCTATTTGGGATTATTGTTAATTGTTGGTTTTCATGAAAATTATAATTCGAAAACCCTTCACCTTTATTATCAGCCATATTCAGGTTAAACATACGTGGCTCTTCTGTACTACTTGTTGTAAGGCTGTGTTCCGTTGATTCAATTTGGTTCAGTGGGTTAAGATTAAGTACTCTGGAGGAGGTTCCGGTTTGCCTTTTTTCGGATAATTTGACAAATCTTGCCCAAAAGTACTTTGGGCTCCAACATCTAAGAATGATCGGTTCCGCAAGAGATTCAAGTAGGTCGGAAATTTCCCCAAACAACTTTTGTGATACCGGGGGGCAACATTTCGCAAAATTGTTTTTGTCGGAGCATAAAAATTTGATAAAGTTGGCGTTATCTTTCAGTAAATAAGCTTGTTTTTCGACGCGTTCTTTGAGATTAATAATTTCATCAAGGTCCTCTTGGCGTCCTTCAAATTTTTCTGTACACGAAATCATGGCTTGGAGGGCTGCCAATAAAACAAAGGGCCGGAAAAAAATTAAATATTTCCACAGATTTTTTGGCGGTCCAGATAATGCAATTGTGACTGTTTCCGGACTCAGTTCGTATATTCCTAGGACATTATCTGTCCAGTCAGTCAGTGTAGTAAAAGTTAACCCCTCTGCTACCATTGTATTCGAAAGTGGCGTTATATTGATCTCATATTTGCCATTTAACCGTTTAATTCCCCATTTGTTGGCCACATACTGATGTTTGACAATTATTTTTTCTTTAGTGTCAGACTCAAGTGATTCAATATCGGTTTCGTCCGAGTCACTAATTTCATCAAGTTCCATATCGCTGATATGTTCTTGGTAACTAGATGTTGGTGTGACAACAGTTCGGGCAAATTCATTATCAACAATTGTTGAATCGAGCAGTATATTTCCCGGTTTTTTCTTGCAAACTTTTTGCGCCGGCGCAACCGTATCACATGCCCTTTTTCGCGAGATAATTTTAGGGGTCTCCTCCAGAGTACTACTTTTTTTGACAAATTTGTCCAAAAAAATCTGATTTAAATCAACAGGTACCTTTAAGATGTTCATCATATCATTTGAAAGATCTGCATCGGTTGACGGTTCAACAAATTCTTTTTGTGGGTTCGCCGGCCCAGCTGTAATTGTGAATGGCAGTTTGGGCATTGAGTTTCCAGCCAGACCATTAAGAATACCTCGGCTTGAGAGTCCTACAATGTGTTGCCGATCTTCTAGCCGATTGGCGTTGTTTGAACATAATCTGTCAGCCGCAACTAGCGCTTTTTGTTTGACACTGTCCCAGGTTCCGAATCCGAGCGCAACTCTGTCTTCTTCGGTGGCCATTTTTTGTCGTTTTAGACAGTCAAATAAAAAATTATCTTCTCTTGTCATGTTAAAAAGCTGGTCTACATGCGACGGTAAATCGGAGATATCAGGTTTGATTCCATCAAATCCGGCATTTTGCATGAGGCCGTCAAAGTGTTTATACTTTTCTTCACTTAACATGTTTTTACGCCAGTCACTGGAGTGGGCGGCTGTAACCCGAATGAGCGCATTTTCGTAAGCAAATTGTATATCTTTGGCGGGTGGTAATGTCATCATCCATTGCCCTTTGATTGACTTTGACATTGGCACGCATGACTCCCTGATAATCGCAGTTATACCAAGTTTTGCCCAAGGGTCGCGATGGGATAGTTGTTCATCTGCAAAGAAGGCAATTACCATTGCTGACATGAAATTATTAACTGTAACCTTCCTTATACGATTTTTGCCTTTCGCATCTTCGAAGCTATCGACAGTCATTTCTTTGATGTTCAAGTTGAATTTTTCATATTTCGACGTTATGAAATCATACGGTGTATTAGGGTAGTGGAATGTCAACATTTTCGCCGTAATGTCTTCACCATCTTGTCCGATTTTTGAGTTTTTTTCGGCAATGAACTTGTCATAACATTGATTGATTTGATTACAGGTGCTTGTTGTTACCAAGGGCGTTTGTTCATTTAAGACTATTTCAAAGCCTTTTTGCTCCTTTTTCTGTTTAACTGAATTAAATTCGGTTAGTTTTTTTGAAATTCGCAGGGGTTTTGAGAAATAAAGATTATTTTTGTTAAGTTTTTTCTGCTCTTTGAAATTTTTATTTGTGTAAATTTTAAAAATATTTTCTGTGGTTGGTAATTTTTTGTTTGTTTGTTTGTAATTATTTAGGTATGATAACATGAATGCTGTTGTTTCATAGTAAATTTTCTCTGTTAGTGTAGGCGTAAATTTTTTCATTTTGGCTTTTGTTTTTCGATGACTAATGTGTTTACCTTTTCGAGCAGAGTTGATAAAAGCGTTAAAGTCCATGGTATCCGCCATTTTGAAAAACAGCACAGGTGTGGTTTCGATTTGCTGCAAACTTAAAAAATTAACTTAAAATTATTTTGCTTCTCTAGTGCAAACTTAAACAACAAAACTGGTGAGTATTTTTTTTGGTTTTGGTTGCAACGTTTTTTATGTAATTTCAAGCAATTGTGTGTAGTACTTTAATTGGTACTCCTTTATTCTATTCTTAGCGTTGTGATTCTTATGGTACTAGCCTTATTTTCTTTTTTTAATTCACTATTTCTGATGTGGTGTTTATTCTAGAGTTATTGAATTAGGGTGTGTAGTACTTATTTCGCTCTTAGTGTTATAGCTCGTATAATACTAGCCTGTTTTTACTCTTCTTTGTGTTTCTAGTGTAGTGCTTATAGTTAGTTATCAACTTGTGTAGTACTAGTTGGTTTTTTTTGTTTAATTTTTGGTGATTTTTATTTGTCCTTATTAAAAAATAAGGTTATTTTATAGCTTTTGCAGAGCTATATCGAACTGTAAATAGTTTTTCTATAGTTTATTCAGTACTATAGTTGACTGTTGAGGTTTTGTTGTATTTATAGCTTTTACAGTGCTATAATAAACTGTTTTTTTGAGTTTGTAGTTGTGTCAGTACTACTTAACTGGATTTTTGTGAGAGAATGATATGAGTTTTACAGACTCACTAAACTGTGTAGGTTAGTATAGGTTACCTTTAATTAGGTATATATATTTTTAAGGGTGGTTTTGGGAGTTCAAATCGCTTAAAAAGAGCTATCGGTCGCAATTTTAAGGTTGTTTTTCTTGTTTTTCACGCTAAGTATAAATTGGTGAAAAAAAGATTTTTCCTTTTTTTTGCTGTTGCTAGCTCGGCGTCCGCGAGAGAACTTAACTACTAAAGTATCCCCTCAAAATAGCATAATTTATGCTTACTTGATTTAGTTCCTTTAATTGACTCTTGTTTATGGCTATAAAATTGAAAGTTCGCAACAAAGACAATATTCAACAACCGGTATAATGGTCTTTCCCCATGTTATTGCCAATTATGGAAACGGTTACAATGAAAAATCCGGCCATTTTGTCGTTCCTTCGGATGGAGTTTATTATATTTCATTTAGACTAACTACTTGGGTTTATAATGGTAATCATGCTGGTCTAATGGTAAATGACCAAGATATCTGTCACCCCTATCATAGGGGCCCCTATCCCTAACCCTAACCCCTATCATAGGGGCCCTATGTTTCCAAAGGTCATTACCAACTTGGCTGTAGTATTACCATTCAAATGAAAACAGGTGATGAGGTTTTTGTTAAACTTATCGCTGGAAGATTGTGGGTTGGAAATTCGGGTGATATTAAGTCTAATCAACATTCTAATATATTCACAGCATTCAAGATATCGAATTCCTAGATCAGAATTAGGACTGCGGCCTTTTTAGTAATTTTCTCTAAAAATTCAGTGTCATTAATAATAAACTCTTTTCATCACCACTTTTGTCGCCACTAAGTTCACCAAGATTTGTCTAATTATTCCGATTCGTACAGTGTGTCCGCGAAAAAGCACGTCGCGCTGCTCGTTTTTTCTCTTCTTTTTGAATGGCAAAGAGCGAGCATCGCGACGTGCTTTTTCGCGGACACACCGTACATTTGTATTAAGAAATTGTGAGCTCAACTTTATTTATCGAAATTATTAGACATTACCTAGCCGACTCTGTTGCTGCACAAATGTGCTTACAAATTATAAACTTTAAAATATAACCTATACAGTATAGGCTTTACTGTACTGGTGTGGGTCGTCAGTTTGTCACCGAGCTCCACGCGGGTCTTACCATAGATAAGACCGAGTACTGTTTTAAACCTACAAGGGAAATTTGCTCGGTGACACTTTTTAGCTCACAAAGTTGAAATTAATAGCCCGTAATACGACAATGCCTGCCTTTTTAAACAATTGTGTTCAAAAATAAGTTTTTATTAGATAAGAAATAAAATTTGTTGCTATGTTTGAATACTAAAATGCAGTTTTTGGGCGCAATATGTAATTTTTTTGGCCCAGAAAATTTGCAGTCTACAAATTGTAGACTTTTATTATGTTTTATACTTGCTTACATTTGGGACGCGGATACTCACAATAGGGACCTTTTTGCGAAAATATCTACAAAACGGCAAAATTCCGTAGTCACTTTAAATTTTGAGCAAAAAGTGGATTTAGTAAGCAGTGAAAGTTGTTTGTCGGGAATACTTCATTTTTATGGCAAGATTCGGATTGTACATTGTAATTGTTTGAGTATTAGCCCTTGCGGCATGATAATAATTCTAGGAATAAAATCATCACAATAACGAAGCCAATAACAATCGGGATAACAACTACGGCAGCGTTTTCGTCGTTTTCCTCACAATCGTCTTGAGCATTTGATAACTCACATATAGGCCCATCAAATTGATGCCCATTTAAACGTTCATCAAAGTACTTTAGTGAATTTGTTTGGGCATTTTTAAATCTGGCGTTATATATCGATTTTGCACCAGCCTTTTTTAGAATTTTCGACCGAGAATAATCAAATTTTAAAGCAACCCAACACTTTTAATAAACACTTTAAAACAACCCTATACTTTAAAATAAACACTGTTAACAATTACGCTAACTAATAACTAACATACTTACAATACACTTTTAAAGTTAATAACGCCACTTTCACAAACATTTAATAATAATTTTAGAACAGTGTTAAAACCGCCTGAAAAACTTTTTAGAACACTTTCAAAAAAACTTCTGACAATATATTTAACAAAACTTTAATAAATCAATTTTCTCACAATTTTGTACACCATTTCACTTATAGTTTTAATAAAGTGTGATTTGGCAATAGCGTGATCGGTAAAGTCACCAATTATTGATCGGGTGATATCAGACTTGCTATGATTTAGCATTAAAAATCAATAAATCGTCTCCATTCAATATTTCACGATAGTTGTTCACCCGGATGTATCAATTATTAGACGGCGCCCCGAAGGCGATTGATTGAGATTAGAAAAAAAATGTAAAAATGTTGGGTCAGCATAATGATTCATCGAAACTGAGATGTTAGTTTCAAAACAAAAATATTTTTTCCTTTTCTTATTGCTATACAAATTGTATACACTACATACTATACAGTTTAGTATTTTAAATATAAAATATTACATAAATGTATATTATATATAAGATGGCCACTTGTTTGTGAAGAGAAAAAAAAATAATGTGGCGTAAGTACTGTATTTATAAAACAACTACCAAATAGGTATGCGCTCTTTTTGTACGTTAATTATTGCACAGTACGCGCACTAATAAGAGTACAATAATTGTATACAGTGCTCTTTCCTTTAACGGCCACCATCAGGGCCCAAAACCGTTTAACAGCAAAAACAACAAATTCGATGAAAATCACTAGAATTGATCACAAAGAAACGATAATTTGTATTTTTCAGTTATCTATACAGTGTATAGTATACACCAGGTGCGCCGTTATGTTTCACCCCGTTATGTTACATTTTTTTCCGTTCGTCCCGTTATGTTACAATTTTGTAGCAAAAAAATTTCTGGCATTTTTGCCTACGTTACAATTTGTAAAAAACCGCGTATTTTGCAATACTTTTGAGTTACGTAATCACTATTTTCCGTTATGTTACAATTTTTACAAAAAAAACACGTATTGCGCAATATTTTCCAGGTTCGTCCCGTTATGTTACAAATTTGTACGAAAAAACACGTATTGCGCAATATTTTCCCCGTTCGTCCCGTTAAGTTACAATTTTTAAATTTTTTTGGCGTTTTGCAGCAAAATCGCCTACGCACTGCGCCGTTATATTACAATTTTCCGTTATGTTACACTTTTTTGATTGGGTTT
>SCLG01000160.1:237484-328002 GCA_004367875.1 Oikopleura albicans | reverse complement strand
GTCAACCTGAAGGAACACAAGGCCGTGACCAAAACGATGTTGCTACTGAGAGTAGAGACCGATATGGGCAGAACAATGAGACTGAGTATGCACGTAGGGAACATTACAGACGTGGTCATGGGGATGTACATGATTATGAAAACACTCAGAGTAATCATCGAGAAAGTAATCAGGAAAGTACAGATGGTCACAAACAACGCCACCATAAAAGTCACCATCATAATCAAGATCAAGGAAACCATCATGGACATGGTCATCACCAAGGTCATCATCAAGGTTGGGATTACGGAAATAGTCATGATCACGGTCATGTAAATCACCATCAACACGGACACCAAGGTAACCATCATGATCACAATTATGGTCATAGACATGGACATGACCATGACAACGGTCACGAACAAAGTCACCATCAAAGTAATGACAATGGACACGGTCATGGACATGGTCACGATTATGGACAGGGTCTCGGGCATGGACACGGACATGGCCATGGTGGTAATCAATATCATGATCAAAGTCACCATCGAAATAATGGGAATGGATACGGTCATGGACATAGTCACAATCATGGATACGGTCATGGACACGGTCATGGACACGATGGTCATGCAGGTCACCATCTATATCACGATCATGAACACAATCCTGGTCTCCTTCACATTAATAATCATGAGCAGAACAATCATGATCATCACCGTGATAATTATCATGACCATCACCGTTACGGTCACAACCATGGTCCCGATCATCACCATCATAGACAAAATCACCACGGTTATCTTTACCATCAGAAAGACAAAAATGACAGCAGTGATAGTCACAATCATTTTCATAATCATTACCAGCATCTTCACAATCATAGTCATCGTCATGACTTCAATCACGAGCACCATTATGACCATTATAATCATGACCACAATGGACATTATCACCACCATGGCCACGGTAATGAGCATCATCGTCATAATCATAGTCATATCCATGGTTATCATCATCATGGCAATCATGCTCATCAACATCATGATTACAAGAAAATTCACGGTAATGATCACTATCGTCATGATCACCATCGTGATGTTCACCAAGGTCATGACCACCATAGACATGACCACAATCGTCATGACCACCATGGACATGACCACAATCGTCATGACCAACATCGTCATGAACACCATCGTCATGACCACAATCGTCATGACCACCATCATCATGACCACAATCGTCATGACCACCATCATCATGGCCACAATCGTCATGACCACCATGGACATAATCAGAATATTCATGACCACCATCGTCATGACCACAATCGTCATGACCACCATGGACATGACCACAATCGTCATGACCAACATGGTCATGCCCACAATCGTCATGAGGAACATCGTAATGCTCACCATCGTGATGATCAAGGTCATCAAAGGCGTAATTATCAAAATTACCGGCAAAGTCAAAATGAATATTATAACCAAGAACACGGTCAAGGCCATACATACAATCATGATAACAGTCACCACGGTCATGGTCATAAAAAGTTATAACTCCCATCACAACAACCGTTTTGGTTAAACTTATCACCTCAATCAAAATTATTACAGATTCATAACTTATAAATCGTGAAAATCCGGAGACACAAAAATCCTGAAAATAACATTTTAAATAATTGAAAGTAAGGGTACAACCCGGCACTGAAACTAGGGTCCTAAATAGTCCAGATAATAATCGGAGCCATTCTTCCCTATTAAACTCGTACCTGAGGGTTGCAGTAGCAACAGTTATGTCCCTTGGCTTTTGTTCGATATCTGGATTGTCCGGTTTATGCGTTAAAAAAGCCGAAAGGTTCGGAAATAGTCCGATGGCCTGAGTCATTAGTCCAACGACGCCAAGATCAAATTCATTTGGACCAGAAACCTCAATTGAATGAATGCCGTGGTAAGTGCTGCTATATAATGCCACACGAGGCGACACATCAGCTAAACTTTGAGATATGCCCTGTTTGCTCTGGGTTATTTTCGCGTTCAGAAGAGCGTCCTGCACGCTATCCAAACAAGGGTTGACAAACTGAGTAATTAGTTACACTTGCGCAGTTAAGTTGCAAAAGTATTTTTAGGAAACTACAACATAACTACGCAGTGTGTAGGCGAAAAGTAAAATTTGAAAAAACAACTGGAACTCAACTAGGCAGGCAGGAGAAAAATTCAATTAACTACACAGTGCGTAGGCGGTCACGTTAAAATGCAAATGATGAAATTACGTAATAAAATGAAGAAAACATCACTGCAACTTAACTGCATAAGTATTCCTATAAAAAATCCTTACGTCAAAAATTCGTTGTGTAAGAAATAACTTAAGTTTGCGGAAAACAAAATTTCATAACCATTAAATAAAAGGAAAAAATATGGAACCCTTTTCAAACCATTGCATGCTGGAACTAACTTGCTCCGACGTTCGACACATCTGATTGAATAAATCGCGAATATTTCGAAATGTCATTTGATAACACCCTGAATAACGATCCCCACCCCATAAGGGGTTTTCCTCTTTGAAAATTGTGTTGTAGACTTTTTGATGGTCGATTAGCATACAATAATAAATTTTTATAATCTCACACGAAAAACTAATATTATTGGTTAGCTATTCAATAGTTTGGAGCCTCCAAACTTTGGAGGTCATCAGCCTCCAAACTTTGGAGGTCATCAGCCTCCAAACTTTGGAGGTCATCAGCAGGGCTCGGCACGCGGCTGATATAAGTCATGGCTTACCTTGGCTTATGTAAGCTAAGCCAAAATAGAAACATGGCTTATACCTTATATTACAAGCTGCGCGGGAAGTTGTTTGCGTGGCTAAAGGACACTAGCCAATAGGAGGCGCCTCTAAAAACGCATGAGCCAATAGGCGCGTTTGTCAATTCAGTTACAGACGCTCCGCGCCTACGGTATAGTATACGCTAAGCTAAGCTAAGCCAACCATTCACCTTGGCTTATGTAAGCTAAGCTATCAGGTACCCAACTCGTTATGTTAACACCATAAAACCTCAAAAACTGTTAACATAATGGAATTTTGTTAACATAATGAGGCAGGGCGTTTGGTTGAATAATTGGAAAATTAATCAAATCCCAAAAAGTGTTAACATAATGGAATTTTGTTATTATAACGGGTGTTAACATAAGTGGTTAGGTGGTTTAGTTAGCAAATCGTAACAATGACCACTGCCTTTTAATTTTATCAAATTCTGCCAGTATTCTTTATCAGTAACCAATGAAAACCCAGAGCCTTCGTCATAAAACGTTTTGTATTCAGGATTAAAGTACTGCAAGTAAAAACATAATGTTTTTGGTTTGAATGATTCCTTTCAAATGTTGATATATAAACCCCTAATCTTAATTATCAGATCGAGTTTAGTAAATTAATAATATAAATTAATAAAGTAACAACGGCAATTACATATCATAACCTTGACTTAAATAATTTGTCAGCCGGGATTTCATAGTCGATATACTCGTCTATTTGATAATCTGGAATTTTAAATTTGTCAACAATTGATGACGCTTGAGGCCCATATTCGCAGTCCATGGTAAAGTCTTTGTTAATAGCTTTTTTGTTTTAGATCACATCGACTTTTAATTACAGTCCTTAATTACATAACGGCCGTTTTCGGTTCTCGAAAAAAACGGCCGTTATGGGGTTAACGGCCGGTTCTGGAGGAAAAAGGGCCGTTATGGGATAAACGGCCGTTATGGAAGCGCCCCTTATGGAATCAAGGATTGTAAATCATTCTGACATCAGTTTAACTTAAACTGTTTAAGTCTTAAACTGTTTAAGTCTTAACGCGACGTTATTGAAATTTATGATAAACGGAAAATTTTGTCGACATAAAAAATTTGGGCGAAAAACAGAAATTTCGCGCACAAAATCACGTGTGCGAAGACATATGAAAAAGGAAAATTTCGCGCAAAAAAGTGTGTGTAAAATTGTGCTGCAGCGCTTAAATCTGTCAAAATAAGGGCGGTACAACTGTATTGCGAAATTTTCCAAACATTATCAGTGATAACCATATCGTCGATCGCTCTATAAAACTACCTTTGGTCTCTTGATAAAACCGGGAGGATCCCCACCGCTGATTATTTGTCTTTTTATCTTCCCAACAATTTCCAGCTCCGTTTTGTGTTTGACAATTTTTATCGCTGGTATCAGCCCATTTGCTTAACCCGTAGTTTCGTTTATTTTTACCATGTTGGTACCACCAGTTGCTTATCGAAAAATGATTAACAAGCGGGCCCGAGTGCCCCATCCAATTCGTGGTATTTTTTGCCGTTATGTCCACAAGAGGGTAAATTGACTGTATTAAAATATTGCATTTTTAATTAATTTAACTTTTAATTGACTGAGCACGACATTGTTCGTGGAAATTTCATTATGGAGGAAAGCTAACTTAGTGGAAAAGTTTTTGGTGAGGTGCTTAAAATGAATCATATTCGTATTTCATTACTTTCAAACTTTCGAAAATTTATGACAAAACATTATCAAAGTGTTAGTCGAATGGGACATTACGGAATTTTGCTCTAAAAACCATCCTATTTGAGGTAGTTTTTCCCCTGAATCCAACCGTGTCAGAAAAATAAGGAACAATTGTCAGTTTTGGCGCTAGTGAGCAAAAAAAGTACAACGAAAGATCTACTAGGGGCAATTGTTCTAGAATATGAAGAAATTTTTGTTCAAATTTATGCGTCTCATCGTCTTCTGCGGGTGTTATTACAGTACTTTGGCATATTAGAAAGTGTGAACTTTTTTATGACATTTTACCCCAAACTGAAATTTTATCTAACAAATCATTGTAATTATCTTCATTATCGGTGTTGTAATGATAATGAGTGCCCACTGAAGTTGAATATCCCAAAAAGTTCAATCTTGGGTCATCTTTTCGGTCTGCGCCTTTATTTTTACAAATACTGGTGCACCGACAGTCGACATTTCTTAGGTTTCCAAAAAACTGCACAAGTTTGCCCCATTTTTCAATTGTGTTTCGCGCGCCAGAATTTCCAGTTACAAAAATTGTCTCCGACACAACAGGAATACTATTGTCACTAGCTCCATTTTGAACAAAGTCGAAATAAGCACTGTTGGTGTCGAAAATGCGCGCCGATTGGCTAATGCCGAATTCAAGGTCCAATTCTGAATCTGGGCATGAACCCCCAGCCGCCTTGTCGCGTAATCTCGACGATTGCTCCAAAATTGCCGGAAATTCGGCATCTTCGACATCGGTGAATGAAGTACTAAATTCTAAATAGTTGAATGACTATTTATGTTTTTAATTCTTTTAAACCACATTTGTTTACGGTAAACAGTTTACCTTATATCCACCCAGATCACAAAAAAACTTTTTTGCATTATTCATACAATCGGGTACACTAGATGACTCGTTATATGGTTACGCCTATCCCGCCTACGTAGTCATTATAGGGCTAGTCCAAAAAAAGTTTTCTAACGTCAACCCACGCTTTTGCCTAGCCTTAGGCACGACCAACCGGTTTCTAAGTGAACCTTTCAGTTAAATTACAGTAATTTAATTACTCTTTGAAGGGAAATACCCGTTTTAATATTATAATTTAAAAATTAGTCGGGCCATGTCTAATAATTCCGGCTCGCGGTGATTTTAAAAATCAAGTCAAATAAATTCATTTACGGATAATGTAAGAGCCACCTAGTGGTCATTAATGTTACCCACGCTTTCGGATAATTTTTAAGACAGTTTAGGTTTGTCTTATTTTTAATAAGTAATTATCAGTAGTTTTTAATTTAACTAAATTTGTTTGTAAAAACATTCCTTGGAAGAAAATTGTGAAATGATCACGGCATCTTTTTGATTTTTATGAAATATCATAAACGGCCCGCCGTCTAATCCTTGACCTTCCTTCGCCGTTTCTCGTGCGATTTCCGATAAACGTACTTTATTGAAGTTTCCATTTTTCAAATTGTCAAAACCAAAATTGTTCCCTTTCATCCACCAAAAAAAGGTTTCTGATGTTTCTGGTATTTTGATGCTTGGGAAGCCAAAAAGCAGTTTTTTAACGCGAGATTTCAAATTTTCTATTACGGGGTTAATAAACAAAGGACAAAGGGCGGGTTTCGCCATTATTTTTCGTATACAGTCCTTAATGCAATCGTTTTCCGTTCTCGAAAAAAAGTGTCCGTCAAGGGATAAATGTCGGTCAATGAATTTTTCTACCGCGTGTTTGTGCGTCAAATTTTATGTTAGTAGCTAGAGGAATTATGAAAATGATGTTCGCAATACGCGGAAAAAAATCAATCAAAATCACTGCACACACGGTAATTATACGATGATTTTAGAACCCCAATCTTCAGTACGACTGGTATCCGGCCCAATACCTTCAGTTTGAGGGGAAATGCGAGTACCAAATATAAATGCACCCAGATTGATAAATTCTTTGATGAAAATTTCCACATTTTCTTGAAAGAAAAGCCATTTGTGCTCTTTATAGTCAAACAGCGAAATTTCAGTTTCGTTTAAATTGTTCGACGTACACACGGAAGCCAAATCATATAGACTCAAGAATTTCATATCTTTCCATACATTTTGTATTCCTATTGGATAAAATAATTCGTTTTTTTAAATAGCATACAAGTACAAAAATTGCAAGCTGTTACCATTTCTGGAATAACACATTTTTGATATACCGTACGGAGACGCTCAGACTGCAAGGCCTTGATCAATTTTCCTATGATTTGTAACGGTATTCTGGCGTCACCGTTGCAGTCTGAGCGTCCCCATACGGTATATGTTAAGGATCGGTAGGTATCATTGTTTACTAACTTTCGTGATACCATAACTATTGCCGTAGAACTCCCACGTGCGCGTGAACTTGGAGAAAATCGATATTTCAAACTCTATCTTCCACTACCGTTTTCACGCGATTGATTGCGTTTCACGCGAAAAATAGCGTTTTTAAATAACAAGTCCACAAGCAAATCTGTAAATATGACGAATACGGGTGTCCGACGACATTTAATTTTTAATAGCGAAATTTAGAAATTTTTGAAAATTATTTTCCAATTCCTATTGGTTCGATGTACTCAATCTTGTCAAACGTTATGAAGAGGTCTTCGCCACAATTCTCATCATTTCCGTTACCGCTTTCATCTTCAACGCAGTTTTGGTAACAATCAATATCAACGAGTTCCTCCTCAAAGCCAAACGGAGCGTCTTTGGTTAACGCGGCGGACATAAAACCGGACTCTAACTCTATACCGCCAGAAATAAGTTTCCATTGTCCGGCTGTTCGGTGACCTTTAGGAACCACCTCCAAGGTTGTTTCACTTTCTTTTTCAGTATTCAAAATGTGTTGCTGAGAAAAATAACCCCATGTGACTTTATGGGAAATATATAAACCATTTAACCATCAAACACATATGGCGGAATTTTTTCCGCCCGGGCATATAAAATGCGTTTTTATGGTGTTTCATTTTATTAAATTTAACGGCAGTAAAAACTAACATAGAATAATCGATTACAAAGTCAAAGAGCAAATAAAAATTTTGCTTCCGTAATGAACATGAATTAGTCATTTATTGGAACTAGAAGACCTCAAAAAAGAGATTATTTGCAATTAAAAGTTTTCACGCACATGTTTTTTCTGTCATATTTTCCCAAAAACTGTTAAGTAGTCATCGGCCCAATAGCCTGTAAAAATGAACCCTGTACCTCCAGTTAACCGTTTGTGAATTTGTGTTTTTGTGGTCAAATCGACCAAACAGTGTCCAAGGGTGGTCAGAGAGCTTTCGAGAGTATTTTTATTCGACTCAAGATCATCAATTTGCTAGTGAAAAATTGAACTGTTTTAAATATATGTTCAAAGGTTAAACAGGGTGTGCAATTAACGGGTAGATATTTTTTTGTAAACCTGCTTGTTAACTGCAAATAGCGCGTTACCTAGGTACACCTTACCTACGCACCTTCTGTATAACTTATTTAGTCACTTATTTTGTTTTATGTTTTTCTCTCCCAAAAGTTTCAAAAACGGATTTCTACGTAATATTTAAGACTTTAAATACCTTCTTGTGTTAAAAATTCATTGAGCAAATTTGCTTTTATCTCTGTTAAAACTGCATAAAAGTATAAATTTTTCATGATTCATAAAAAAACTTGCATAAAAAAAATCACATTATATTCGAAACCATACAGCCGTCATGGTCAGTCTTATTTTCTTCATTTACCAGTTTGACATTTGTGCAAACAAGTACTTATAAGAATGTTTAATGAGAGCGAAATATTTTTGTATTTGATTTTTTTTTCTATTTTTTTATTTGTTGGAATACATTCATCATGTCATTTTTCTGATAGCTAACTGTGACCTTATTAAGATTATACGGTATTATAATCTACTCTGATAACGGAAGTGTATGCCGGGAACTATCAAACGTTACGACACTTATGCTGCATAAGTTATGCAAATAATCTCTGGAAAAAAATACCTTTTGTATATGTCAAGATTCGCCAAACATGGGGAAAACGTGATCTCATCCTTATAGGAAAAATATCTCAAATATGAAATTTTACCTTAAAGGTCGACTTTACTTCTGGTATTAGTTTCGGGTAGTCTATTACTCAGATATAACTCAGGATGTACTTAGGTTTCATTTTTGGCCATTTTTATCTTTCACCATTTTTATAATTTTCCAAATAAGGCTGCGTCACAATTACCCCCGGGAGTTTGGAAGAAAACGTTTATCGGAGGAAAACGACGAAAAACGTTTTTTTCGAAGAACATCTGCGGTGAAAAGTTCCGTTCTTCGAAAGACCATTTCTTTGGATGACGTTTTTTCTAAAAACCTTAGGTCGAAAAACGTTTTCTCAGTACAAAACACAATTGGTGAACTCAGAGCAACTACACCCCCTAACCAGTAATCTTACCAAACGCCCTACTCATTTATTTTAACAAAATTAAACTACCTTAACACTTTTTTTGGCAAAACAGTTGTTAAGATAACTACTCGGCGTTTCACATGAATTTCCGCCATCTTTTCCCCCGCGATTTCTAGATGGCGATATTCTAGTTTTTGACGTGCGGAAAAAAACTCGAGTTTGGCTACCTAGAAATTAGAAAAAAGTCGGAAATTTATGTGAAACGCTAAGTAGTTAGGTTGGGTATTACCCACCTAACGACTATTTTAATCAACTATTATAAAATCCAATTAATTAAGTGTCATAATTAACGAACCTGTGAATTGCTAGATTCCGATAATGAATATTGAGAACAAATACCGAAATCATAATTGATAAGTGAAAGTGTTTTTGAAATTGTTTTTAAAAGTGTTTTTGAAAAGTATTCCAAACGTTTAAAGTGGTATAAAGTGTATTGTAATTGTTTATTTAACACTGTTTCTAAGTGGTTGTTTGAAGTGTTCGTTTGTTTCAAAAAGTGAATGGTTTAAGTGGTACGAAATTTTCACTGATTACTAAATGCGGTTTTTGCACAAACTTCCTGGACTTTATTATAGTCTAGATCTGCCTAAAATGTTCATTTTTGAGGCTTTGGAAAATGTTTTTATCGCAGAACCGTCTCGAACTTGAGTAGCGTCCCAAATGGATATTTAAAAAATGCTCAATTGAGAATATCAAAAATAATAACATAGATTAAAATGGTAGTAAAGAGCTACTAAAGTGATCATAATTTATTCGATTAAAGTAAGATGGTAAAATGAGGAAAATCAAATTTTATATACAGAGGTGGCCCCATTTGGTGGTCCCTATAAATAGCGAGTTTGTGAGTGACAGGTGAAATAATGTTTGTTTGATTTAATAAACTCATAATAAACCGTAACTAGGTGTAAACAGACAAAACACGATAATTTTTTAGGGGATATTGAATATTGGGTACAAAAAAATGGACACCTGACATGATTGGTGTGACCTTTCCAACTTCATACGATGTATTGGTTATTATTCTTAATTTTTTCATAAAATAATAGTGATGCCCTTTTTGTGAAACATAGGACAATTATCAATTTTAGGAAATATCTTAGTAACCAGGCCCTTGTTCTGATTTACAAATTCGATACCTTGAATGCTGTGAATATATTTGAATGTCTATTATTAGGATCATCCGAATTTCCTACCCACAAACCTCCAGCGTGAAGGTTAACAAAAACCTCATCACCTGTTTTCATTTGAATGGTAATACTACAGCCAAGATGGAAATGACCTTTGGAAACATAGGGGTGACAGATGTCTTGGTCATTTACCATTAGACCTACATGAACATTAGGATTATACCAAGTAGTTAGTCTAAATGAAATGAAATAAACTCCATCTGAAGGAACGACAAAATGACCGGATTTCTCATTGTAAACGTTTCCATAATTGGCAATAACATGAGGAAATATCATTGTGCCGGTTGTTGTATATTGTCTTTGTTGCGAACTTTCAATTTTATAGCCATAAATAACAGTCCATAAAACTAAACCAGCACGTTTCTAGAAAACTTTTGCTGCCCGTTAACGGCGCAGGTAAAAGTGTGTATTTCAATAATTTCATTGTTTTAAAAGAGTCATGTAAATAATATAGTCCGTGTCCTAGTGGATCCATACATAGACGCGGTAAAATGAACGGCGACTTCCGGTTTTTGGGTATCTAAAGTTTTTTGAATATTTTTAAATTGGTCGTTGATCCCGGCGAGTTTTCCTTCTAAATTTTTGACTTCATCATCCAATGTTTGTAGTTTTTCATTGTCATCTTTAATGCTTAGCAAACTCTACAATTTTGAAATGTTTAATTCGACAGACTGTGTAATCGTATTATTTTATTTTATTAATAAATTACATGGCATGTGCAATTATCCGGCAGATTTTTGTTTTAAATTGCGGAATGGTTAGCGGTCTTCGGGGGATTTAACAGGTTTTTTATCAAAATTATCTAGCTTTTGCGGCTACGCACTGCACTTTTTCAAAAAATTATATTACGGCCTTGATACTGTCATATTCATTTCTGAATCCAAACGTGGTAAGCTACCCCTACCTTAACCCGGGACCGTACAGCGTATAACAATTGTTTTACACAGTGTTTTCCCATCGTTGATAATTTGTTACCAGTATATTTTTTGCATTCTAACTTTTTTGCCAAATGATTCTTAATGCCCTCTGTTAGCCCCATTATAAACCGATAATTTGTATCATTTTTCCTAGTAGAGATATTTCACATTAACATTTAGAAAATTAATTAAGCGCGACGGATGTACGGTCTAGGGTTAAATATAACAATTATACACATATAACTTACACCACCTACCTATGTAACTTAACAAAACTTTTGAAAAAAAGGCGTTAAGTTACGTGAATTTTGTTAAATTACGTGGTGTTAAGTTACGTAGGTATGTGGTGTATATGATACTGCCGTGGGTAACGACTTTATCACCGAGCTCGTCACCGATTCCTTGTATGTTCGGCTATGGGACTCGTCAATATACGTTGAGTCCCGTTCAACTCGGTCACAAACTCGGTACCCACACCCGTATAATATAATTGTAACATACAAACTAAATTCAAATATGAAAAACCAGCCCATATAATATCACCTTTATGTGGCTTTCGCTTTGAGACATTTTAATGCGCAATTCGTTTTGTTGTCGTTGCAATGCAGAGATATTGTCATTCATTTTTTCCAATTCTTCTTCTTGATTTTTGCGGCTTAATATTTTCATTAGTGTTTCTCGACAATGTCTCTGGATACTCATACCATAGACTATGGTCCATAGTTTATTTTCTTTATCAAATATACCTGGAAAATGCCTAAACGTCACTGTAACTTTGAGTTATTAATAATAAACACAGTTTATGAAGAATTGCAGAATTTACTGGGAAATACTTTAGATGAAATACTACAGTATCAAACCTGATGCCACATTTTTCGTTATCTGAGGCAAGATTTTTGATCTCCGTTGCCATTAAGCTATTTTTCTCCCCAAAAGTTTGCCGAAGATTCGAGATTTGCATTTCCAATCCGGAGGTAATTAACCCTTGCAAGGTCCGTATTTCCCCAATTTGCTCAGCTTTTTCAACAAGACACTGCTCATAATTTTTTGCTATATCCTGATACTGGTTTACCAAAACATTACATTCCAACGCCGTATCTTGACAATTGAAACCCAAAAAAAGAAGAAAAGATTTCAAAATACGCATTTTAGAAAAAAATGATAATTTCCGAAAAATATGTTGATTACTGTGCTCTTTTGACCTATGAAAATCACTGGTGAAAAGCTCGTCTGATTTTTTTTTACTACATTAACGTTACAAATCGTTTCAAAAGGATAATTACAATTTATTTTATGAACACTTAATTTTATGTTGTTTTCGAATGTCCTTCTGTGATTAAAACATAACATTCTTTCCCCCTCCTGATCGTATTTACCTTTTTTTTCTTTTCCTTGATGGCTTAGGTTCACCTTTTTTATACACAAATACACGCAAAAGGGGCTTTACTAAGGCCAAAACAGGCTCTGGCCTTCCCAGCTCGACAGCTGGCTTAGCAGTTGGACAGAACAGCTCAATATTATTTTTGGGCTCGATAGGGCAGCATAGGACAGCTCGTTTTTTAGCCAGATAGGCCAGCACAAAACAGCTCGTTTTTCTTGTAGAGCCCGAGAGCCTAGCACAGGACAGCTAGTTTTTATTTTAACGTTATTTTTACTCGAGAGAACAGTTCAGCACAGCTTGTTTATATTTTGAATTATGCCGAGCCCTGGGCCAAAACATAATTTAGGTAGCGGCATCAACAAATGTATTTGCAAATGTTCTAATTTATGAAAATCTCTGACTAATTTCGGATTAGTTCCCATATTTTTCAATACAGTCCATTATCTTTTCTCGGACATTATTTTTAACTTCTTCGCACTGGATCGTAATCTTTCAATGCCCCGTTATCTTACATTTTTGGAACTTGGTTTTAAAGGATAACAGCGCACCTGGTGTATTCTAATTTAGACTTTCTGACACAAAAAGGGGAAAAGGATCAGAAGAAAATGATAACAAGCAGCTAATGAACTTCGGAATATTTATTCATAATTAGTTTTAACCAGCGGTTGTACAAAAAGCGTCATTGTTCCGACGATACAGACGAGTACAAAAATCCATAAAAAGCAGCGATCAATCACCATTGCGACAAATTTCCAGTCATTTTCGGCCTGAAGGATATCTTCCTCTTGACGCACGTTGTTTGCTATTTTATTGATTGACATGATTGCATTTTGAAGATGATTTTCGAGACGGCTTGCCTCCGGATTTGCGTTTGGCAGCTTTTGAATCTTTGACGTATTGAGCGAATGCGTATCTGACTTAGGACGCGACATAAGCAAAAATCGCGGCAAGATATTCAGAAACACGTACCGGACCCAGCGTGGAAGCCTAAAATTAATTTCAATAATGACAATTTGATTGGATGAAAAAACATAATGTCATAAAACATAATGTCATAAAACATAATGTCATAAAACATAATGTCATAAAACATAATGTCATAAAACATAAATCTTTAATTTAAAGAAACGTCTCATTTTTTCTAGAAAGTGTGAACTTTTCAATTCTTACATAATATAATATTGGTGGAGGGTACTTTGGCGACCAGAAACGTGTATTTCAGGTGGTTCAGGCGACCACAAAATTGGTCGACAATTCCTATCTAAAACACCATTTGGTTGCCAGGCCATATATTCTGAATAACAATGGCGACGAAATCGCTCCCCCAAAAAAAACTTTTTGGCGACCATTTCGAAATACCCCACTCCAGAATATTATGAATTGTAATTTAATGCAAAACTAATGAAAACCGATAACAAGGAATTTATGGATTTTTTTTCGCCACTTTCATGTTCCGCCAATTTTATAATTTGTCCATATAAGCCTGCGTCACAATTGCCCCTAGGAGGTAACTGTCAAAAGTAACAAACCTGTGCGTTGCTGGATTCCGATAATGAATATTGAGAACGAATACCGAAATCATGACTGATAAGGTCACAAAGATCATCGTGAAGAGGAGGTATTCGCCAATTAAGGGGACCACAAGTGACGTTGACGGAATTATTTCCGTGATAACCAGTAGGAAAACGGTCAAGGTCAGTAGCACTGATATGCATAGTGTTATCTTAATAGTTCAGTTAAAATAAATGCTAAAAAACAGAATACAGTCCCGACTTCCTTAAGTGCCGACGCGTTTTTGGCGGCCTGAATGCGGCACTTACGGGCAGTGTTGTAAATTTGGTTTAATTTTGCGTTGGGTTGGCGTTGGGTTGTCGGGAGTCCAAAAAAAAAGCGTTTTTACTGCGTTGGGTTGGGGCAAATTCTGGAATTTGCGTTGGCGTTGGGTTTTCCACTAGCGTTGGGCCCAACGCCAACCCAACGCTATTGGGGCGTTGGGGTATTTTTTGCCCCAATGCGCCCAACGCCAACCCAACGCTATTGGGNTTTTCACAAAAATGATTAGCACAACCCAATGGCCCAACCCAACGCCGTTGGGGCGTTTGGCTATTTTCACAAAAAGGAATCCCCAAAACCAACGGCCCAACCCAACGCCGTTAGGGCGTTCGGCTATTGTCACAAAAAATAAATATTTTAACAAAACGGATTATCAACCCACCCGTGTCCCTTTTCACAAATTCGGTTAGACGCTGATTAGAATGACTTTTTGTTAAATTATATGATATAATATGAGTAATTGAGTACAAAAAAATATAGTTTTGGTGTTAAAACAACGTACACCACCTGAGGGGTTATCTTACCAGGGGTTATCTTACCAAGATCGGGTTATCTTACCACTTTTTGAACCTAAACGTTTCCGCCTACGCCCTGAGTGGTTATCTTACCAAGGTTGGATTATCTTACCACGTTTTAGATAATTTAGGTAAAATTCTTGTAATAAAAAATAATAAAAAGTAAACAGTTCCCTTAACCGCAAACGTTTTTTACAACCGGGTTATAATTTTAATAATNGTCGTTGGGTTGGGCCATAGGGGCAATTTTTAATTTCGCGTTGGCGTTCCCGTTGGGTTGGGGCAACTAGTCAAAATCGCGCTGGCGTTGGGTTGGTACGCCCCAACGCGCCAGTACAACGCCCCTACGCCCCAATGCCCCAACGCAAATTTACAACACTGCTTACGGGGGTCGGGACTGTAATTCAAGCTTCATGTGTTTTTTTTTTAGTTATTAGTTTTTTTATCAATAACATAACTTTTGAATATCGTTACTATTTTGAAAAATTGTAACCTTTTGAAAGACGTTACTTTTTTCTAATTGTAACTTTTTCAAAATCTTGATTTATGAAAAAGCGAAACGTCTTCAAAATCGTAACGTCTTCAAAATCGTAACGTCTTCAAAATTGTAACGGTTCTGACTTATGGGCATTGTGGCATCTCGCGTAAAATGTTTTTCGCCAATTTTCTGCTTTGTGAGAAGAATTTGCGAAACACGTTTTCTACCAGATGCCGCTGTGCCCTGACTTAGGTATGGTCCGTTTCTAAGTTTGATTCCGGCAATCTTACCTTTTCTCCGGAATCGGACGGAAGATAAAAAACGAGCACGGTCAAGAATGAAATTAGCAAACATGGAATGATCAAATTAATCGTATAAAACAGGGGCAATCGTCGAATATGAAAGGAATAGACGATATCGGGAAAGATTTCTTCACAACAATTATATTTTCTATCGTGTCGAAATCCGTATGAGTCTGTTAATTAGGAGCTCAACAAAGGAATAAACATGTTCTCGGTATCGATTAAATAAAATCGGTTTTCTGTGTGTCCAGACTACAATGTTCTGTGATAATTAATTACTTTTCTATTTTGCCCCATACCTAATATCTTTAATAGGGTGTCAAAGGATAGCGGACCACAATGTGCTTTGATTTTTTTTTTGAATTTTTTTACAGATTTTTAATTTACGTTGTTTAAGTTTTAAAATTTATGAAGTTTCCTTGGAGAGTTAAACTTAAACTCGTCATCAAAAATATACAACTTAAAAAATAACTACACTTTAACTGCGTAGTACGTAGGTGGCTAAATAGAAATATTGAAATTACGCAATAAAATGAAAAAAATGACAAAAAAAATGACGAAAAATGACAAAATATTCTGAAAATATTACGAAATATTACATTTCTGCAAATTAACTGCGCAAGTGGTAAATTCCTGTTTGGTGAAGAAACCGGTTAACAAAATAATCCAAAAAATGTTCTTATATTTGACAGTGGGCAGCCTAGTCGCGCGCGCTATGACACCCCAACCTCCCACTCGCCACTTTCCCAATAATTAGCCTTGTTCGCTTCTTTTCCGACCATAATTAGATCGATTCGTGATTGGTCATGAGTCCAAGAGCCAAATTTCATCGTACAGTTTTGCGCATCAAATGGAAAATATGTGACGTCGATTGAACAGGACGATTTGAATATGGCCGGTGGCATCCAGGATACACTCCCGTCATATGAAATTACCGCTTTTGTGTTTTGCTTCACTTATGTACAGTTTCTTTTTTTAACCGCGCGAAATAATTGATAGGATTTAAAAATTAATATTCGGGTGTTCAAGGTGGTTAGATATGGAATTTTAAGAGGATCACAGTTTAACTCTGAGGAAGAACGCCAACAAATTAACTACTCAGGGTGCGTAGTTAACCGTCCACCAAAAATTCGAAAACCAAGGCACGCTTAACTGCAAATTCCGCAATAGTGGACGGTTAACTGCGCAGGCTGTACATAGGTGAAATTCTAGTTCTCTGGCCGGTATTCCCGTTTTGGATCGTTTTCGGTTCTCAAAAATAGCGTCCGAAAAAGGAGCATCGTTACAAAAAGGTTCATTTTTCTATTAGAAGAGCCCCATTTTGGCCAAAAAAACGTTTCAAAGAGGAATTGTCCCTAAACGGAGGGTCCCAAAAAGGAGTAAGGACTGTACTTAAAAAAACTGTTCCTTGAAAATTTCCAACAGCTGTATTGTAAAGAACAATATCTGGTCGCCAAATTTTCTCCGACGGAATTCTAACTTCGCTAATATTTTTATATTCAGCGGGATCCCATCTCAACTTATAATCATTCCATTTTTGTTTTAGCCAAAGTTTAGTTTCCATTATTTGGCTGACCTCGTCGACCTTGACCAGCTGGGCAATAAACAGCTCGAAACTAATCACGACCGATTGGTTAGCGTGTTGAACTGGCCGAATCCACTTGTTATAATTTTTGAAAATTGTTTGATAGAGGTCATGTTCACCTTTAAGAATGGTGAACAGTTTTTTTAATACGAAAGATAAACCACCTCACCAGTTATCTTAACAACTGTTTAGCTGAAAAAGTGACACGATAATTGATTTTTGTTAAGATTTGGTAAGATAATTGGAAATTGCGATACTTTTTGGTCCAAAAAGTGGTAACATAACCCAATTTTGTTAAGATAACTGGTGTTAAAATATCTGGTTAGGGAGTGAAATTAAAATGTCGTACGTTTTTGGCGCTGTTTTAGATATTTTTGCTTCCCATAAAATGGGTCCACAAAGGGCGCATGATGAAACTACGATAACACCTGCGCTCCCGTTTTAATATCCTATTGTGCTCGCGATAGTGTCATATGATATGGCCCATATGGCACTGCTGCTCGTAACTAAAGGGTAAGGTCGTGTCTAATTATTCCAATAAGTTTATAAGATCAAAATTATGAGCTGCTTTTTTATATATTTATTGGAATTGTTATATACGGTCAATTGTGCGTATAATAAGAAGTAAAAACGTGTAAAAACAGAGAGGATCTATTTTAAAATGTGAACTTTCATATGAAAATTTTCAATTGTTTCGAGTTTTTAAATAATATCGGAAAGAAACTAACTACGATAGTGCGTGTTAACCCCTATGCGACGGTTTAAATTCTAAATCACCATTCCTTTGACGGATCCCCGCAATCCCCGTGCCATTGACATGTTGTTGGCAGCCGCGTCTAATGAGAGATAAAATAGGATTAAAATCATCGCTGCCGTCGGTAATTATTCTCTACGATTTCGTCCGGGAAAAAAATCTCTACTTTTTTTTGTTATTTTTCCTCGACCCCTCTTGTTCATACTGATAATGCTAATTTGGGGCGCTGAGGAGTGCCACTTTTTTGCTGTTTCTTTTTGGTCTCGGTTTAAGTATATATCGGCCCACGAGAAATTAAACTGTAATCAATTCTTTCGTCATATTGTTAATAATTGATTCTCAGATGTTTAATGGCGCAGAAAGGAGGAAAAAGAGAATATGGTATATCGATGAGCTCATTTTGAAACAGATGCGCCCTTTTTGAGACTTTGAAAAGTTAATGAAAAGGACTACAACGTATGCGCTCTAATGTTTCATTTCCCGCGCTCGTATTCCAATGTTGTACATTCGTTGAAACAAATTAAGCCTTCCGCCTACGCGTTGCTCTCTAATGGCAAGTGTCCAATTTATGAAGAATTTCGAGAAAAAAAAAATTCAAAAAAACTATACAATGTAGGTTCGTGTTTTAAAATACACCGGGTGCGCAGTTATCAGGCAGGTTTCGCGACAAAGAAACCTGCCTGATAACTGCGCAGGGCGTAAGCGGAATAGGGGGAAATATGCAAAAAAAAACTGCCTGATAACAGCACGAGCGGATAATTTTGTTGGGTGCCTGGTAACTGCGGAGGGTGCCTGATAACTGCGGACCAACCTGCCTGAAAACTGGATGCCTGAAAACTGGATGCCTGATAACTGGATGCCTGATAACTGCGCACCCGGTGTATTGCGTTCTTTGCACATTTAACATTGAAAGCTCCAATTTCGTTACAAAATGGAAGATACGGAACATCAACATACGGGTTATTGTTGGGTACGAGTTCCTGAGAGTTAAGGCCCTAGTAACCGTGGTAAACGGAAATATTGGTGGTTTGGCAATTTGACGGGAACAAGAGCCAAAAGAGTAATTGCGCACTTCTTCAAAGCACAAAGACTTTAAGACTCTCAAAATCCACTACAAACCTGTCACTCCTTCAAACAAAGAAAAAACGGAATAGTAAGCACTAAAAAGAGTTCGAAAAAATACTATTTTGGTGACCATTTGTATGCCTAGAATTTCCGAAATGGTCGACATTAACGCCACAGAGAAAAAAAAATAAGTATTTAAAAATTGCGACCAAAAATGGGCGCGTAACGATTTTGGAAAACACAGTAAAGGGGTCTCTAGGTCCTAGGTTGTAGGGCTTGGCACGTTTGGCTTTCGGCACACAGCTTGGCATGCCATGGTTAACCCATTTTTTTTTCGGGGGTCCAAAACGCCAAGGTTAGCCAAGCCATTTTTTTTTTGGGGGGGGGGAGGGTCAAAAAAGCTAAGCCGAAGCAAGCCAATTTTTTTTCGGGGTCAAAAAAGCCAAGCTAAGCCGTGCTAATTTTTTTCAGAAGTTCAAAAAGCCAAGCCAAGCCTAATTTTTTCGAGAGAGTAAAAAACCAAGCCAAGCCAATTAAAATGCCTGGCTTTGCCGAGCTCTACTAGGTTGAAACAAAACTTTTTGAAGTTTTCCAGGGTTTTACCTACGCACTTCCCCATTCGATAATCATGTGAAATAACAGTTTTTCAGAAAAAAATTATTTGTTTCAAATGGTTAGGTGGCGCAGGGCTCGGCTTTTCCTCAAAAGTCCATTCGAACTGCCGAGGAAAGTTGAGGAAAGTTTTATTTTTTAGACACATACGACAGTTGAGGAAAGTTGAGCTTTTCTTTAAAGCTGACCTGGTGAGCTGAGGAAAGTTGAGCTTTTTTTTATTCGATTTTTGCCGAGCCCTGAGGTGGCGTACTTAAAGCGGTCTCGATTTTTTTAATTACTTTTTCGATGGGAGCGTCACATACAAGGCGTTTAATAAATGAATTTTCTCAGGAAAAATGTGGTATATATACAGGAACTTTTTAAAAATTGCAAAAAGTTGGAATATAACTAGCCGAGGTCTATAAATGAAATATTAACGAATGTCGTACACTAATGTTTATACGGAAAAACTATAATCGTGGGTGATATTTGTATAATTATATCAATCTTTTAATAGCGGAAATTTTCGTGAAATGAAATGTTTTTTGGACGTTTATGTTCATGTCAGCTTTGTCCGTATTTGCTGAGGCTGCCTAGTAAAATTTACACAGATCGCGTAATGCGTTAAATTTGGGAAAAATTGACAAAAATTCGGAATCATAATCATGATAGAGAAGACGAAGAAATTATTTATACGTTTTTTATTGTTAAAATCTAAGGCCACAAATGGAAATTGGAACTAAATCCCCAACTTCTATTTGACCAAATGGGACTTAACTCGCAGAGTACGAGTCTAAAAATTCTAACAAATTTCTCAATTTCCATTGTTAATTGTAACGAAAGAGTTAAATTAAAATGGCACGCTTTAACTAAATAGACCCACATAAGGTTCATCTCATATTAATTCGAACAGCTTTGGTGTAACGATTTCTTAGCCAATCAGCGTCAAGCGTTACCATTTCCAATACAGTTGTGGATGCGAGAACTTGACACTTTCACTTGTCAAAAACCGTCAAGTTCTCGCACGATCGTCAAGTTCTCGCACCACCGTCAAGTTCTCGNATACACTGTAACTGAATTTTTGGCAAGATAAATGCGGTAAGTACAAGAACTTGTTAAAAAATTCAAAAAGTTGGAAGATAACTACGTAACGTCTATAAATGAAATGTTAACGAATGTCGTACACTAATGGTTATACACAAAAAATAAAACTGTGGGTGATATTTGTATAATTATATCAATCTTTTAATAGCGGAAATTTTCGTGAAATGAAATGTTTTTTGGACGTTTATCTTGATGTCAGCTTTGTCCGTATTTGCTGAGGCTGCCAAGTAAAATTTACACAGATCGCGTAATGCGTTAAATTTGGGTAAAATTGTCAAAAATTCGAAATCATAATAATGATAGAGAAGACGATACAACTATTTATACGTTTTTTATTATTAAAATTAAAGGCAACAAATGGAAATGGGAACCAAATCCCCAATTTTCTGTTTGACCAAATAGCCTATTTGAAATAGGACTTAATTCGCAGAGTACGAGTTTATAAATGCTATAAGTCCTCGAGAAAGCTCTTTTGTTAAACACTTTCATTTTAAATTTTAACTCTCAGGGGGAAGGACTTTTTATAACCCATAGGGGGAAACTGTGTGCACGTATGTACACACATAATAAATCACAATAATTTAAGAAAACTTGTAAAGCCAAGTTGCAGAGCTCGTCAAACTACGTCGATCTGATTATTAAGAAATTGATTTGGGCCACCAGGACCCCCCTGAGAGTTGTTTGAAATATCCAATCTACGCAAAAAATACCGCCAATGGAATTTTCTCGAAAATATATGCACAACCTTCCCCTGCAAGTTAACGAAATAGTTTAATTCAAATGGCGCGCCGTATCTAAAAAGACCCACATAAGATTCATGTCATTTTAATTCGAACAGCTTCGGTGTAGCGATTTCTTAGCCAATCAGTGTCAAGCGTTATCAATTGCAAAAAAAAAAGAATAAAAGAGAGTCTTCCCAATTGGTCTACGCACTAATTGAGAAATAACATCAATTGAACAAATGCTGTTTGAATTTAAGTGACTATGACTTTATTTCAAACACTTGAACTTTTGTATCTTTTATGTTATCAGCCGCGGCTTTCATCATCAAATAATATCACTGATTAGTGAAAAGTGACATGTAAATACGATAATGATTTTGCGGTCAACATAATGTTTTTCACAAATTCCTACAAATAAAATAGTAAAACTAATTTCTTACCCCATTTCCGGATCCGGAAAATTTGACATCAAGTTTAATCTTTCAAGCGTAAATTGGGCTTTAAAAAACACTACTGAAAAGTTTCATTATCAAATTCATTGATAAAAAAAAAGTTTTGGAAAGCAAACAGTACAAATGTCAATAGAGTGTTTGGGGGGACTTCCGGCTATCATTCCCACGATAAGGCAATGTATGGATTAAACACACTAACAATGCATATTTGGCCCTTTACTGTTTCACTTTTTTTTTAATTTTCTTTGAGTGATATTAAAAAAGTAGAGTTAAAAAATATTACATTTTAAACCCCATGGACTGCTGGCACCACATGCTAGAGAGGTGTACTGTTTTCAAATAACGTTCAAGTACTCAAAAGCGCCCTCTAGAGTACACAATAGTAATAAATCTCAAACTAATTTCAGTATAAATTATAATGTATATATATATATTATACAATATATTACATATTTAGCAAAACAATGTATATACTAAATTACGCAATTATATAAAGTCGGAATATGTTATATCTTACATTACGCGAAAACATGTGCTTTGCACATTATGCAGGATAATGTTCAATCTTACATTACGCAGATTAATGAGGCTCTTGAGCCAGTTGAGCTTCATTAATCGCGTAATGTAAGATTGTACATTATTCGCACAATGTGCAATAGCACATGTTCGCGTAATGTAAGATATAACATATTCTCGTAATGTTTTTATTTTGTTAGAATTTGGTCTAATGGACACTTTATATTTTTCTAGGATTTTCGCTAATATGAAACCTTTATTTTATTCTGAAACAAACAACCGATTTGTTACTCACATTTCACCGGTGCAGGAAGAGGTCTTATATATTTTTAAAATATGTATTTAAATCTACATATAGCATTTTATAGACATCTAAACTACACTCTTAACCAGTTATTTTTTTGAATTTTGAATTATAATTTGAACTATCCGTAAACTTTTATTTCCCAAAGTTTAACACTATGTATTCGGTACCGTCTCAATCGCTATTTTATCCTTTACTGCGAAAAGAAATTTTGACACTTCTGACCAATTACAATCGCAAATATTTTTTGGCAAATTTTTGGCAAATTTTTTTTTTCGCTTTTTTTGCTTGCATTGTCTTTATCGGGTCAAAATAGCTTTTAAGTGAAAATGTCCCGTTGAATTTCGGGACTGGGAAAGTACTTAAAATGGTTCGGGAAAGTCGGGATTTACAAAAGCTTGAATAGCATTTATATGACGAACTAATTTTTATTTTATTTTCAAACTTTTTTAGAAATTGTTCAGCACTGAACAGACTTGCTCCATTTTTTTGAATTTTTCAAATATCGTTTGAAAATAAGGAGTAAGAATTTTTTTGAAGGTCATGATAAATTTCACGAGAAGATCGTATGTTTCAAAGGGGGAAATTCTGGCGGATTACACTTTCGCCAGAAATAAAACAGACCAATTCAGACGGTGCCGGTTATTCGTCATTTCATCTGAGTTACCAGATTTATTGCCAAACCCTCAGACTCAGAGGCTTCGTAACTATTGCTGCAAGAGTAATTTTCAATGCAACTTTCGGGTTATATGCGTAACCCCATTAGGTTCGGTTTNGTATAAGAGGTCGAAAGTATTAAATGTCGAAAGTGTAAATGGAATAAAACCGAATTCGACGCAAATTTTTACCAAATATTGTCATATATACACGTTAATATTTCGCTGGTCGAAAGTGGAAACGGAATAACTCAGAATTCGACGCAATTTTGCGTCGAATTCTCTGTTATCCATTTTGACCTTTCAGCCTATTATACTTTCGACCAAAAATACATGATACCAATTTAGTTGGTGCCGTATATCATACAATATATTACATATTTAGCAAAACAATGTATATACTAAATTACGCAATTATAGAACGTCGTTTATGCTTATAGTAACAATAAAAACCAATTACTACGTAATATTTTTCAAATTGCGCAATCAAAAGCCTGGTTTCGCCTAAAGTAACACTCAGTTTTTTGGATTTAACCTACGTCCTATCTGCTTAAACTAACACTAATTTACCTTTTCTTCACCTGCTTCAAGTAACACTATTTTATAAGAGTAACAGTTTAAATTTCAATTTTGGTGTTACTTTAAGCCGGTGGTGTATTTATAAAAATTATTTTGATAAAAAGATGTGTGCCGAAAATACTATTGTTCCAATAACTATGACGCGACTAAATTTATGATCATTTTTATGGTGCTTTAAATCAACATCTGTAAATCTCAAACATGGTTCAGCTTGAATATTTTTTAATCTGAATTGATACTTGGATTAGGAGGCTTTATGTTCAAAAAACGAAAACTAATTTTCTCAATAAGAACTGCACACTTGACCAACAAATCCACACAAATGTTTATTTAAAGTTTTTAGCGCTTGTCCTTGTATTTAGAGTCAATAAAAAAAGAAAAATTGAGCGACGTAAATGGGCTGATTAGAGAAAAAAAAAACGAAAAAATGGACAAATTTTTGGATATTCTTCGAGTACAGACTGTCACGCTTAGGTATGTTGAATTTAACAAAACAAATGATTCAAATTTAACCATCAAATTAAAGATTTATGTGCAATCTAAGCGTCTGAACCAAATTCTAAAAAAATAGTTTTATTTTTAACTGACAGATACAAAAATCTTAAGAGTCAAAAAAACTTTTTTTAATGACACATTTCAGAATTTTCTAAAACTCACGCATATGATGCAGTTTGACCCCTAGATTACCATAGTGGAACACAAATTGAAATAGGAGACACATTGTGGCGCTCGAGAGCATCTTGTAGGCGAGAAAAAAAATCAAAACGGAGCCCAGGTCTGAATTGTGGAACTTTTTGGGACAATGTAAGAGACTTAAATACGTTATTTTGGAAATCTTCCTCTAGGCTATACAGGACTTTCAAAAAAAAAATCAAGGTAACCATGGTATATACGATATATTTAATAGCGGAAATTGTTGTAAATAACACCAATACTGTATTTGTAGCTAACGGGGGTCAGAAATGACCGCCTTATCCCTTGTAGCGATGAAAAGACATTCCCCTGGGAGTTGAAATAAATCTTCTAAATCTTTTCATAGAAACGAAACCTCGTGCGATAATACCAACAAAAATATCCGGCTCTCTCGAAAAGTTTCGAAAACAAAAATTCATGAGCGTTCATGGTGCGAGGAAGATGAGGGAAATATCACTTTGACGATGACCAGAACAAAAAAGGAAGATGTTCAACAACAAACTATTGTTATCCCAAAAAGGAAAGGCACTGAATTTTTTAGATATGTTTATGTACCACTGTAGTATTTTTTGTCAAGCTAATAGGTGTCAAAATAATATGTGTAAAGATAAAAGGTGTGAAGATAATAGGTGTCAAGAATCCGCCGAAAACGCTATACACACCGCGGTCGTTCGGAGACTTTTTTTAGGAAAATTTCTTGAAAAAACAAACCCAGCTCGGTATGCAATTTATAAATATTTCTTCCGAAAAACGTTTTCTGGCGTTTTTGCCCGAAAACTTCTTTGTCGAATTATGCTGTCCTATGTGAGATTCCATTTTCAAATACCATACATGTTGAGTTGCCTAGTTAACATTTCAGGACATTGAGTAGTTTTCGTGTTGAAAAATTAATTTTAATATAATGTTTGAGGAAACAGCCGTCTTGGTGTTAAAGAATTGCGTAAACAAAAGAACACACAAAAGAACACACAAAATAACACACAAAATAACACTATGTTAACTGAAATTATTCAGTGCATTTTGAGCATGTCTTTGTACAAAATGAAACGTATCATTTGTAGTACAGCCATGGCCAGACTAAATGTCAAAATCTCCGAAGTCTTTAAGTTTTTGGTACAAATGGAACCGGTAGTTTATTCCGACTTTTGGTTCCGGTCACTCAAACAATTGCATACGGTCAAGTCCTCAAGACGAATAACAAGAAAATCCGATTTAAACAAAGTTATGACAAAATTTGCAAAAATTTCAAATCAGCATAAACAAGCGCAGTCGATTCAAAATCGCATTAAACTCAGGAATGGGTTGAAATTTAACTCCAGTAGATCACACGTGTTCGTATAACCCGTAGGAGACACTGTGTTGTTGGCGTTTTTGAAGGATAAAATTCTTTACAAAAATTGTTTTACGGGGTAAATTTTAACCCTGTTGAAGATGTCATGAAATGGAAGAACTTTGCGGCATCAATATTCTGGGTGATAGTTTGAAATGGACTTGGATAAGGCAGGGTTTTTAAAATAGGGTTACTTGATTAGTAGCTGTCGATTAAAAAACCGTTTGACTGGCAATTGTATGTTGAAAAAATTTTTACGACAGTTAATTTCTCAAACGAGTTTAATTTTTACCTCAAAAAATATTAGGTTGTAAGCGCCGCAAGGCGGTTCTAACCTAATTATCCGCATAACAAAAAAAAGAAGAAATTTGTATTTGTTGTTTTGCGTTGCTGTGGTTACGCGACCAATCAAAATGGGCAGCGTAAGACAATTTAGGTGTTATGTGTACAATAGAAATGATAACTTTCAAAAGCCCCGAAAAGCTTGGAGCAACGGCTTTTAAATCTTCAAATGGGTTTACTCGAAATTGAGTGCATGATGGATCCCGATGTGCCGACGATTGACTCAATGAGTGACATTTCTCACGAGACGACCCCTTTTACAAATGACCTTGACCTGGCGGCCTATAAAGTCACCATTGATCTGAATAATGAAGCCATTCTTTCCAGTATACCTCTTGCCATCAAAAATTAAAAACAAAACTGTGCTTATTACCTTTTGACGAAATGAAACCCAATTCCAATACAAGTAAATGTTGCATTCGTAAATTTATGAACAGTCCATTTATTTTATTTTTGAAAAAAATCCTCCGTTTACATTGTCTTCCATTTGGCGGGCTTAATGGACGTTGATTTGGATCGTGGCCGCTGATTGGCCACATAAACCTACCTGTTTCGCGTGAGACTACATGCCAGCAAAATAATATACACCGGGTGCGCAGTTATCGGGCGGGTTTCGCGACAAAAAAGCCTTAATCGGGCGCCCGATAATTGCTCAGGGCGGAAGCGGAATAAGGTAAAAATATGCAAAAAAACCCGCCCGATAACAGCACGAGCGGGAAATGTGGTCATTTATACACATATATATTCAAGAGCAATGCGCAGGGTGCCCGATAACAGCGCAGGGTGGCCGATAACTAGACACAAACCCGCCCGATAACTGAACGCCCGATAACTGCGCACCCGGTGTAACCATAGTATATAGTATACTAGTACACAGTTTGTGTATGTTACCTTAACTGCCAGGGGAAACCCGTAGAATTTTGGAAGAATCGGTCTAAAATGCCAAAAACCGTGAAAGCGAAAAAATATGAAATTTTTGTACTAAACGGGTCTAACCAAATTTTATGAAAAATGGGCAATAATTGGAAATTATTTTTGGTTTAAAAAATCACGTCATACCAACAAATTATATCATTATGGTATGGTACAATTATTATAACACGGTCTCGTGTACATCTGCTAAAATTTAAACGGATTTTTCAGTCTTATTTTATTCAATTGATGCGGTAAACAAATAATGAGCAGCAAGGTTTTTTCACTGTACAAAACATTATTTAGCAATTATCTTACACCTATTTTTCGCAAGACTCGTACCCCATGTTCTTCATATTCCGATTTGGCCATCCAAAATGAATCTTTGTTTTTCATTATGTCAGCTAAAAGAGCTCCACCCAAAAATGTCTAAAAAAATTAAATCAAACATTAAGTTAACCCAAAAATTCACTTTTTTTAAAGATTTCATTATTTTTATACTCTCGTTAAAAATATACAATGTGAAGTAAATTGATACGTTCCTTATTTTTACATTCGATGTGAAAATCATTATTTTTCAAAAAATATGCGGGTGTTCACTTACCTCACTCTGTAATTAAAATATATAGTTTTTGTTTAAAATTTGTATCCAATTTTTTTTACGTACCATATTTTTTCTAAGTGGATGATCATCTATGTTGAGGATTGAAGCAAAGCTTTGTAATTGGGTAGTATCGTTCTGAATTTTTTACATAATGTCGAGAATCTGGACCTAATATGAAAAACCTTCACCGTAAAAAATTTGTTTTCCGAAACACTGTTTGTCCAAATATATATTTTATACGGAGCACCCTTTTTCTTAAGTCAAGGAGGCACCTGTATAATTATCAAAAATCAAAAGTATCTTACTTTGATGACTCTCTGTAAATAAAGTTGACACAATTCGGTTCTGAGACGAGTTGCCAATCCAGGAAGCATGCTTGATGCACCACTCAAGACAATATGTTTGAAAAATGCGTTTTGCGTGTCACTTTTGGCGCCCTAAAATGAGAATTTTAAAATTTTCATCCAAATTTATTTGTACATTGCAAAACATACCTTTATCGTATTTAACACTAATTCAGCTAGTCCAACGCCTTCGACGTTGATGATTTGCGGCTGGAATAAAATTTCAGTTGCCTGGAACGCTTCATCTCTTACCTAATAATTTGTAGGTGTTAGGTTCATTCGATTTTTATTCGTTTTGGGTAATACTAAATATTTACCGTAATTTCCCGACGATCAGGCAAAACATACTTTTCGGCCACACAAACTGTTTCCCGAGCAAATTTTTCTTCTACGGCTAGATTGCCAGCCACATAGCATAACTTTTCCTTGATGTCTCGAATTGTGTTAAAATCCGCTGGTGCATGAAAAGGATGTCCACTTTCGATGAGAAGTTTTGTGAGATGGTTAGTAATGTCTCGACCCGCAACATTAAGTCCCTTAGTAAGATGGGCTACAGGAAATCCTTCAAAGACAGGGGCTATATCAAGGGTACAAATGCGGAATCAAACGACTAGTTAGTTGATAAAACAGCGCCATTAAGCGGTGTCAAAAATTCTAAGATTAAGAAATCAAAATTGAAAAAGTTTATCGCGATTTTACAGTCAGTGTGATTACAAGCAGCGCGGTGAGTTGTTTGCGTGGCTAAAGGACGCTAGCCAATAGGAGGCGCCTATAAAAAAAACATGACCCAATCGGCGCGCCTGTAATTCAGTTTCAGACGCCAGCGCCGTATATTATAAGTCGGTGCTGTCAAAGCAATCCTGAATTGTGTACCCTAGTTATATTGGTCACTCCCTCACCACAATCAACAACGACACCCGTCAACAAACCGTGTCCATATAATGTCAAAACTGCTTCATTTGCTATGTACAGACCTAAAAAAAGACCTAAATAAGGTCAACCTAACGTACCCCAACGCCCAACGTTTCCAACACTGCCTACGCACTGCTTAATAAACGATCACGCTTGCAATTAACCGCCAGCTGAGGACCCAGAAACGTGACAGTATTACAATTAAATTGTAACGTACGATAAGTAATTTTATTTTGAAACTTACTGTCAAATTGGTAGTTTTCAAACATCACCTCAACCATCTTTTCGCGATTTGACGATGAATTTGTTGGTGACTCAGTCATCATTATTTTCGAATCTTCTGGAGAAATATTAAGTTTTGAATCGCCAAAAGCATAATCCCAAATGAGCTGCATATCGTCCCAGTTTTTAACGATCCCATTTTCTATTGGATGATTTATGGAATGTGAGTGGGAAAATCCGTATGTGTTTTCGCCAATGAGCGTGTCATTAACTTTATTTTTGTCTAAAAATATATTTTACTTCTGGCTCAAATAAGGAATATAATAATACATTCCCGACCTTCTTGATCTGCATATAATATTTCGTTTCCGAAAAACGTGCACATCAGGACAGTCGTGCACATCAAAACAGTAGATACATTTTTTGTTTGTTTTTGCTGAACTGGTTTGTCAGACAAGCTTGGTAGTCTTGGCACCCTCGTCAATTTTGCTGAAAAAGTGCACAACAGGTCAGTCGTGCACATCAAGAGGGTGCACATTAAGAAGGTCGGGACTGTATAGCATAAAATAATTACAGTCAAGAACAATACGTTGTAATACTGTATTGGAAACCTGTATTGGAATATATTATACCAATAACATGATTCTTAAGAGTGGTAACCACCCTAATTTTCTCATTTAGGACGGTCTTGCATTTTGCCCATTTCTCTTGAATTACGGTACCGATCAGTTTCAAACTTTGTGTGCGTATGTAGATATGCCCTAGAAAGAAAATTCTGTGTGTTTCAACCTAACTCATCGCCGTCTATGCCCCCCACAGCGTTCTCAAGTAGGCCCAATTTTAGTTACTAAAAACGACAGAATGCACCAGATACGTAAAATCAACTATTTTCACAAAAATAATAATGACCGCCTCTATAGTGTGCATACGGTAAATGAAATCTCATTCTTCAAAACTTAAAATTTATATTAAAAAATCGATTTTTCGGTGAAAAAAGTCGAAAAAATCGGACAAGTCCACACAAATTCAATCACAGAACGTCAATGCGGCATAACCATGCTTGTTATAATACGCGAATTAATTCCTAATGTTAGCTTTTATTTTATGAATTTCTCATTAATTGGAGGAAGATGCCATTTCCGCTCATTTATTCATTTTAACATCGATTATAATTGGCCACAGATTATGATCTGATGGAAAAGTTAGGAGTTCATTTGAAGTTCATACATTATTTGTTTGTCAAGGAGATTTACCAAAAAAAACTCTAGAATTTAGGATGAATGCTTACGGTGTGTCAAAGCTCAAAATTTACCGCTATTTATCAATTTCATAATCTATTTTCAGTATCACGTTATGCGACGCGCAAGCAAAAATCCATATACAAGGGTTGTCCAATTCCGGAATGCTTTGAAATCTTGACTCAAAGACCCTTTCTGTCCGAGAATTGGGCTTTTGTCTTCCTTTGTCAGTCATAACTTATGACTCATAAGTGTCCCAGATTATTGACGGAGTGTCCCGAAACTGGATAAACATTTTTGGAATAAAATGCGTCCGGAAATCGGACTTTTTTTTAATGTAATGTTTTACAGACCGTCGTCGGTTACCATGCGCCAACTCTTTCGCGATTTTTATTTTAAACTTTTTTGTGTGCCTTACTTATTTCGTTATTTTGTTTATTCATTGAGACTAAACAATGAACGCGGCAATCAACAAATTGTTATTATAACCATTCGACATTTTTTCGTGTCCTTAAAGAACTGAATTAGCCCTGATACAGAGCCCCTGTATTCATAAATAATAAATTATGTATGATGCATTTTGACGTTTTTCAGTCACTGAACTTCAGTGTATACTAAGTAGCCATAGTAAATTCTATACTATCAGTACCAGCTAACTACGTAAGTGCTCGCAAAACCCAGCAGTGCGTAGGCGAATGAACGAGAAAAGTTTGTTCTGTTGCGAATTCTGATCACAACACATAGTGTTGAGCACGGGCCTGTAAACCTGCCGGAAAACTGTACACCCGATAGTATATGATAATTAAGATAATTTTACTAGAACTGTAACATTTATTTGAATGAATGCTAAATTGAAGAGCAACGCACAAAGTATTTTTTAAGAAAGTGTCGTGAATGGGGCCATTAACGTCATGCTGCATTATCATGCATCATCTCGTGTGCCACAAGAAAATAATCAGTTTTCTTTTTCGGCTTCTGTAAATGTCAACAGCAGTTCTTGAATTTTGCCATCGTTACAGATGTCAATGGGTCGTCGACCTTAAAACACAAACAAAAAATTAGTCGATATGCTCTTAAAGGTTAAATAGCGTTTCGTCAATGGAAATTTTCGTCAAAAAAACAAAATGTCAAAAAAGTTATTTCGTCAAAAACTTTTCACGTCAAAAATGTTTCGTCAACGCCTATCGTCAAAAATTTGACGAAAGACGTCTGAGTTTGAGATAATATTTTTTTTAATTANATGCACATCTAAAGGGACCTGACTGTATATCATTTTTTTATAGTTTCAAGTTTTCCAGGGTTTTAACCTACGCACTACCCATGTGGCTTAACAGTTTGCATTTGAGTTAACAATTTGCATTTGAATTAACACCTTTTTTCGGAAAAAAATGTGTTAAGTCAAATGGTTAGGTGGTGTAAATTTTTGTTTAAAATTTGTATCCAATTTTTTTTACGTACCATATTTTTTCTTAGTGGATGATCATCTATGTTGAGGATTGAAGCAAAGTTTTGTAATTGGGTAGTATCGTTCTGAATTTTTTACATAATGTCGAGAAGCTGGACCTAATATGAAAAACGCTCACCGTAAAAAATTTGTTTTCCGAAACACTGTTTGTCCAAATATATATTTTATACAAAGCACCTTTTTTTCTTGTTAAGAAGTCAAAGACGCACCTGTATGATTATCAACAATCAAAAGTATCTTACTTTGATGACTCTCTGTAAATAAAGTTGACACAATTCGGTTCTGAGACGAGTTGCCAATCCAGGAAGCATGCTTGATGCTCCACTCAAGACAATATGTTTGAAAAATGCGTTTTGCGTGTCACTTTTGGCGCCCTAAAATGAGAATTTTAAAATTTTCATCCAAATTTATTTGTATTGCAAAACATACCTTTATCGTATTGAACACTAATTCAGCTATTCCAACGCCTTCGACGTTGATGATTTGCGGCTGGAATAAAATTTCAGTTGCCTGGAACGCTTCATCCCTTACCTATTAGGTATTAAATAATTTATAGGTGTTAGGTTCATTAGATTTTTATTCGTTTTGGGTCTTAAACCTAGAAACGGACAGACTGAGATAAGTAAACGCGCTTAAAAGTACCTCAATTTGAATTTTTTGAAACTTTCTGATTAAATTAATACACGCAGATTAGGGGTCATACGAAACGTTTTACACCAAAACGCAATACGGTATTGCCAATACTCTTTTTTTGGGGTTTTTTTCTCGAACACGAATTACAAAAAAACGTGCAGTATACGGTCATGTGTAGGCACCGTCTGAATCCGGATAATATGTTTTTTGAGGGTAATACGCGGACAGTTTTATTTTATTTTAGACAACTTTTTATCGTTGGCGGATTGCCCTTTCTTCATATTCACCTTCAAGAAACTGTCAACATTTCAGACCAATTACCCTTTCTCCATAAAACACATTATTATTCCTTTGGAGCTGAAAATTAAAAACGAGCTGTCCTGTGTTGGCCTCTGCGGCTCTAAAATAATAACGAACTGTCCTGTGCTGGCTTCTCGGGCTCAAAAATAAAAACTGTTGCCGAGCCCTGATTATAACCATTCGACATTTCTGTGTCTTTAAAAAATTGAATTAGCCCTGTATTCATAAATAATAAATTATGATGCAATTTGACGTTATCACTGAACTTCAGTGTATACTAAATAGACATATTAAATTCTATACAGTACCAGCTAACTACGTAAGTCGTCGCAAAACCCAGCAGTGCATAGGCGAATGAACGAGAAAAGTTTTTTTGTTGCGAATTCCGATCACAACACATAGTGTTAAGCACGGGCTTGCAAACATGTCGGAAAACTGCACACGCGATAGTATATGATAATAAAGATAATTTTACTAGAACTGTAACATTTATTTGAATGAATGCTAAATTGAAGAGCAACGCACATAGTATTTTTTTAAGAAAGTGTCGTGAATGGGGGCCATTAACGTCATGCTGCATTATCATGCATCATCTCGTTTGTCACAAGAAAATAATCAGTTTTCTTTTTCGGCTTCTGTAAATGTCAACAACAGTTCTTGAATTTTGCCATCGTTACAGATGTCAATGGGTCGTCGACCTAAAAACACAAACAAAAAATTAGTCGAAAATATGCTCTTAAAACCGTTTTTGTAAAATCTCTATAAATAAAATCAAAAAACGTCTTAGTCGTGTTGTTTCAGGTCTAAAACCCCTTTAGTGCATAGTACTTTAGTGCATAATTCCGGAAATTTTAACCGGTTTTTATCAGAGTTACGGTTTCCCAAATTTGCTGGAAATACCGGTAATCTGATTTGTTTTAATATTGAGGAGGGTCATCAAATTCATTATAAACTTTTTTATTAAACTTCTTGACGTAACCTTAAATGGCCGAAAAGGGCCTCTTGGGACTAAAAGAAGTTCATAGATTACATATTTAGATTGTATATTTCTTAAAAGAAAACTAAACTTGAAAAACTAATATTTTCCATAAATCTCTAAACATGGTGATTCTGTCCATCGTTACAGATGTCAATAGCTCGTATAAGAAGAAAACTTAGGCACATTGAAGTTAAATTTATAACTAGTGGACTATCTGATTGTTAGCGTGAATTATTGTACTGGGCATCGTTGGCAACGTGTCAACGAGCTAGCTGTTTAAAAATTGTCGATTATTGCAATTTTACAAATTCAATTTAGAAATTCAATTAAAGAATTTAATTTGTTGAACATGCTCACCCTTTTTAATCTAAAGTTGTAATATTAACTTATTGCCAGTTTTTTGACAGTTTTTTTTTCAAAAAAATCGCTGTGAACCAAAAATGATACATAGTACTCCTGGACAGTGTCCAGTGGACACTCATATCAGATTTGACCTTCCAAAATGACAATTTTTAAAATTTTAAACAGAAATCTGGGTAAGTTTGACAAGGCGTTTTTTAGTACGGTTTCATTTTTCGGTTTTCCGGTTTTCATTTTTTTCTAGTAACCGGAAGTGGCCGGTAATAACCGAAAATGAAAGAAAATGAAAAAAATATTGACACCGCCAAAACAATCAGCCAAATCCATACATAGGAACGTGAGATTTTAGTTGTTTTTTGCGTTGTCAATATTTTTTTTTCATTTTCTTTCATTTTCGGTTATTACCGGTCACTTCCGGTCACTATAAAAAAAGTGAAAACCAGAAAAACGGAAATCGAAAAATGTAACCGGGCCAAAAAACACCGTGTCGAATTTACCCGGGTTCATTTTTAAAATTTGAAAAATTCCCATTCTGGAAGGTCAAATCTGATATGAGTGTCCAGAAGCACTGTGTGATATGGGCTTTAGTCTGAAGCTTCTAAAAGAAGAAAAATTGCGGTATTATTTAATATTTTTTTGCAAAAGACTATACATGTACCGCTAATTTGCGAAGATCTTAGTGTTGTAAAAACCCTGAGAGACAAGATAGATATGTTCTTAAAAAACATCACAAATGTCCCCCAAAAAACATTACAAATGTCCCCTGAGAGTTAAGATAGCAAAGTTTGAGTTTAAAATTACCTTTTGAACCTTGAACGTCGGCAAACGCTCCACATTGAAGCAGCTTGTCACAGACTTCGTAGTCACCAGAGCGAACAGCGTAATGCAATTGGGAATCTTGCCCGCGATCGCTTGCAAACTAAAATCCACTTATAATGTCTAATCAACAACAAATATACACACCAGAAAAAACGACAATGACATTACTTTCTTTCAATTCTTGAACCCATGAAGTTCATTATGTTAACTCCCAGAGGGAAGTGCGTGTATATAAACACACGACTTGTATTTCGTCGATTTTTGAAATATTGCGAATTATTGTGAATTTTTCAAGTGCGTGTTTATATACACACATTTTCCCCCTACGGGTTCCCAAAAACTCCTTCTCCCCGAGAGTTAAAGATGTGTGATAAACAAAACACCACTTTAATAAGTTAACACACTTAAGTAAGTTAACACTACATAAGTTCAGAATCTTTCTTAAGTTAACAAAATTCAAGTCTGTTAAAAATTCACGTAAGTTAACAAAGGTTAGTTATCCTATTTTTAAATGATGCAATTCTAAATTGATACAAAAAATTGGACAAAAAATTATGTGGCGAATCAGAAGGACCGGTCATATTATAGATTAATATTGTAGATGTAGATTTCTCCTGACAACTAATGAACTGAAATATGCATCATTGACAAATACGATTATATAAAAACTGGTCGTATACCTGTGAAAACGTTTTGCAATTAACATTTGCTCCGAGCTCAATAAGTTTTTCAAGTTCTTTGAAGCGGCGTAAAATGATGGCATCGCGCAATAAGGAGTCCATAATATATTGCCGGTCCCAATCCGAGTAAGTCTTGAGCTCGTTTAATTTCATCGTCCAGTAATCCTGCTCGCATCTGTTTAGTGTTGATTCCGTCAAAATGGAGCTGCATCTAGGCTGTCCAAACTGAACTTCAACTTGCTCTGCCTAGTTCGGAGACAAACTCTTTTTGGTACCGCGCGCGGTGTTTCAAAGAAAACTTTTTTTTCGAAAATTTGATTCGAGTTTTTTTGAAATGAAACCTACCTTTACTTGGCAACCCTCATCATTACTTGACGTTCCTATTCTATACTTTCGCGACACCATTTTGTCACGAATTGTTGTGCAAAATATGGTTTCGCGACCACTGTTTTTAAGTAGAAAAAAATGGTCGCGAGACCTTGTTTTAAACAGCATTACGCGACCACGTGGTCGCGAAACCATATTTTGAACAACGATTCGCGACCAAATGGTGTGGTCGCGAAAGTAGTCATAAACGGGTGGTCGCGAAAGTACCCTTTACCCAAATTAACCCTTTGTCATAAGTTGTGACTCATAACGACTTATGAAAGTCAGATTGGACAGCCTAGCTACGTCGCGAGTTGCGTCGGCCAGCATAGTCGCCGGCTGAGACGCTCGAGTTGATCCGATTCACGTACAGAATATGCGGCGGTCTTTCCTTTCGATAGGAGCCCTGACGATCTATAGATTAATTTTAATTATAGACATATAAGTCATATGATATAACTATTGCAGTATTTCTGATACAGCATATAAATCGCTGTAGGATTGACGGATAAAGTATCGGGCTTTATTGATAATAATCTGGGATCATAGGCCGACGCACGTCATGGTGCATTTAACTTCAGTGGGTCACAGGTGTTCGTATAACCCGTAAGGTACACTGTGTGATTTTAAAGGTTTGTTTCAAGGGGTACACGAGCACGAATATTAAATCTAGACCAATTAAAAATAACCAGATGTCTTCGAAGTCATCTCAGGAAGATTTTTGAGAAATTTTTGTAAAAAAAATGGTCTCCGATTTTTGATCTAAAGCTTTCTCCATGAAATTTGGTTTGGCCCGTCTATCAGCGATTTTTGAATTGAGGCCGTCTTGATAAGATACTACTATTTTAGAGCAAATAGGCCGTTGTGTGACGATGGTTACATGGGGACCCCGAAGAGTTTAAGGCAAAACGCGTTAGCTTGCATTTTTCCTCGAAAATCGCTATAAATTACATCATCACTTTCTACTAGAAGATGGCAAAATTTTATAGCAAGCCAGATTATTTTGTTGCCGATTAGTAATCGGCGATTACGTTATCCCTGGGTTGGGAAGCAGGGTGCATTTTGAATCTAATTCGAAACTGTTGAATATAATGGGAAATACTACATAGATGACGCTGAATAATTTCTTTATAATTCTTAAGATAATGACTGAAGGCAATAATATAAAGTGTGCGCTTATAATGAAAGTTTAACATCAAGATCCAAGTGAAATAATAATATAGCTACAGGGCTTTATCTTGACTCATGTGGGATTTGTCGTAATAAAAAACGGTTAATGTTCGAATTTAACAAAAAATGTCTCGAGAGTTAAAGAAGTTTTACTAATAGTACGTAATAGTATGTAAGAAATACAAAGTGCATTCTTGGCTGCGTAAAAATATACCCCTATTTTAAAACTTAAAGCATTGTGCGACAGGCAGATCAGTGTCCAATTTTTTGACATTTCGAAGTTATTAAAAAGGGATTAAAATTAGGTCAATAATTCTTCAAAAGCTGAGGGCAACTTAGTTTTGATTCTGACATTCTCATTAAAACTCAATTCCCGACAAATATGTGACAATATGTGAACTTTGACACAGACAAACTCTGAACTTTTTTATTCCCAACAAAACTTCATTGTATTTATTATACTACACTCAGGGCACCCATATCTTAACAACACATAGATTGACATGTGCAATTGGTATATTTTTGCTCCTAACTCGAGAACTTATCTGGTTTTGACAATAAAGACTCATGAGAAAACGTCAAAATATGACTTTAACAATTCAATATGTGGCCATCAAGTGTTAAAATGACACATAAAACTGTTATGATACCAGGAAAAAACTGTTAAGATAGTGGAGAACTGTTAAGATAACTGGGTAGTGCGTGGGCTATTGTTACAATAATTGGTTAGTGCGTGGGCGGTTGTTACGATCATTGGGTAGTGCGGGGGCAAACAGTTCTATTCGTCTCGATACGAAAGTGTTTAATAACCTTACTTTGTTAAGATAATTCGTGTAACAATAACTGGTTAAGGACCTTAATTTATCGGGTGTACATAATATTTTCCACATTTGTCCGAATAATATGATAAATTAGGGACAAGAAACGCCAACCCTTTGTTTTTTGTACAAATTATCATATACATATAATATGGTTAAATATGGTTTTGCCACAAAGCTTATGCTGAATTCAAAAAACAATCGGATGATTAATACATCAACCAGGATATGACCAGACATAATTTAGTATGTTAGAATTAGATATATAAGTTATACTCTAGGGACTCAGTAACTGAATAAACAAAATCTTTAAGATGGTAATATTTGTAGAATACAACCATATTGCTAATATCTGCTTTTGGTAAAATATAGACCATACTCCTTATTTGGAACCCATTCTTGTCATATTATATAATAAACGGTAAGTACACCGAAAAGTCCTATTTTTACACTTCACCACTGTTGTTATCACTCACTATTGCTCACTATTGTTCACTATTGCTCACTGTTGCTCGATACTGCTCTCTAATGGTCACTATTGCTCATTATTTTCTGCTATTACTCACTGTTGCTCGATACTGCTCTCTAATGGTCACTATTGCTCATTATTTTCTGCTATTACTCACTATTGCTCACTATTTCCTGCTATTGCTCACTACTGCACACTGTTGCTCAATACTGCTCTCTAATGTTCACTATTGCTCACTATTGCTCATTATTTTCTGATATTGGTCAGTATTGCTCATTATTGCTCACTATTGCTCACTATTCCTCACTATAGCTCCCTATTTCTCACTATTGCTCACTATAGTTCCCTATTCTTCACTATTGCTCACTATTGTTTCCTATTTCTCACTATTCCTTACTATTTTTCACTATTGCTCACTATTGCTCACCTAAAAACACCTCATCGTCCATTCCGGGTTTTTCGTTGGTTTCGATTGATTCTGCCGTTCGATTGCCAGGCAGAATGACACTCCCTACGAAATTACCCATTTCTCATCTCTGGCATAAAATTTTTAAACTTTTATTCAAGTTGTTGTTTTTTTTCCTTCGGCTGTTTCTTAGCGCTCAGATTTGTTTAAATAGGCACTTGACTTCTGCCATCGCAGCGCTGATGCTTTCATGCAATCGTGAACAAGCCTCAGCAACGCCTCAATCGAACAAGAAAAAGAATAAGCAAAAAAAAGAAGGAGCAAACAAAATAGAAAAAATGAAGAAAACGAACAAAAAGAAAATACGAGAAAGAATGAAGAAAACTCGAACATGAACAAGATATCATTCTGTGAGCCGTAAATGACTTGGCGATCGATGGGAATACGTCGCGCGCCATATTAAATTAGGAAAACGTAAATTAAAAATGTATATTTTTTGAAATTAATTGAAAAAAACTTGAGCACTTTGAGGTTAAAAATTTGTATATACTGAACCTGCGCTCATTCCGGCCTCAAAAATGATTTTTTGGGTGTTCACCCCCTGCGCCGTTATGTTTTACCCCGTTTTATTTGAATTTTCGCTTAAAACAAACTAAACGAAAAACCATTTGTGATGAATAAGCTAAGCTAAATTCAAAAATTATTTTGAGTATGCTTGGCCAAAAATAAAGCGCGATCTTGCTGGGCCTTTGTTTCGGATAGTTCTGAATACCATATCGTCACACTTTCACATCCAAAAACCATATACATTTATGGTTCTTTTTTCCGTTTTTAACCCATATGGGTTATTCTTTCTAGTTGGCACCATTATGTTCCCTTTTACTGTTAATTTGGCCAAAAGCTGTTACGATATAGGTAAAACTGATACGATATGACTCGTTACGATATGGTTTATACGACTGTTATATTATTTTCCAATAAAATTTACAAAAACAAAGTATTCGTACGCTAAAATGAAGAAATATTAAAAGAATCAGCAATAATGCAAAAAATGCAAAAAATGAACATGCAAAATGTATTATTCCTTGAGGCGTAAATGACTTGCCAATCGATGCAAATACGTCGAGCGCCTTTTTAAATTAAGAAAACGTAAATTAAAAATGGATATGGCGAAATTGAACTTCGTGTGTGTTTTTTTTTTTCATCATGCTATTAATTTATGGATTTATCGATCATGTTGGTGTTGCTTACCTTGATTGCGGGTTTGTGATTAGACTGTATTTGTGCTCCATTAAGGATGAAGTAAAATCAATGGTGACATGTGTTACATGTTATGTACTGCACGAGTCTTTTTATCGTAATTAATTATTTCAAGATTAACCGATCTTTTGTGTCTATTTTTTCACGGAAATATGTCGATCCGAGACTGACGAAGTATTACAGTACAGAAAACTCAATATACAGAAAACTCAATGAAAAGGGCGCGATTGCGTGTCAATATTAAAGCAAAAATTGAGACTGGGGTACTTTCGCAACCACGCCATTTGTTCGCGAATTGTTGTTCAAAGTATGGTTTCGCGACCACTGTTTGTAAGTAAAAAAAACAATGGCCGCGAAACCATATTTTAAACAACAATTGGCGACCAAATGGTGTGGTCGCGAAAATACTCATAAACGGGTTTTTTCACCATCACAAAAATTGCGTTCAAAAAGCCCGTCAGTTTTGGCTCTTCCGCACTGTAACTATTGCGAAATAATAGTTACATCACGTAAATTACATGTACACCGCTTTCAAAGTTATCTGGCGAAAGTATTTTCCACACATCGCAAAATAACTGCGCAAAGCGTAGGCGGGGAGTAAAATTGAGAGCCAATGCTAAAAATTTCGTTTAAATAGCCCGGCACTGGTAACGCTTCCCTACGGTACTAGTGGCAAAACAATACTCATATGTACACCACTTACCCAGTTACGAACGTACATGGAAAAAGTGGTAAGATAACTGAGCAGGCGTAGGCGGAATAAAATATTGCGTGATAAAATGTTGCGTAATAAGGTTATTGCTGAACAACCGCTCGTGCCCTTGACAGTGAAATTCCTTAATTACAATCCTTTTTTTGTTTCTAAAACACCAAGAAGGGGCGGTCTGCGGGTTAACCGATTGGGATTCATTAACACGAGTTCAATCAAGTCAAACCATTAATGACTTTTTGGGTGAGGTAAGTGCACGGGCAATTATTACGCATTGTCAAAATAAAGGTATAGAAAATAAAGATATACATTTCAACTCCCTTCGGAGTAATCAACAGCTGCTATACACCAAGGGCAAACATATTTGTAGTTTTAATGAAATAAAAATAATAAATCAATTTGTTATTTATTAGACTCATTGAAAACGCGAACAAAATCACATATGATATTGCATTAGAGTACAGTTGTTTGAAATTGCAAACCATTGACATAAATTTCTCACTTCTGAGGAGAATGGGATCCAGGGCAGGACACGGGAACAGCCAACTGGCCTTCCCAGCTCGACAGCTGGCTGGGCGGTTGGATAGGCCAACTCAGGGTTCGGCATAATTCAAAATAAAAACGAGCTGTGCTGAGCTGGCCTGTTGAGCCGAAAAATAATATTAAACTTTCCTGTGTTGGCCTCTCGAGGCCAAGAAAAAACATGAGTTGTCCTGTCGAACTGCCCAGCCAGCTGTCGAGCTGGGAAGGCCAGCTAGCTGTTGCCGAGCCCTGGGCCGACTCATGTTTTTTAGGCCAGCTCATTTTTATTTTTGAGCCCGAGAGGCCAGCACAGGACAGCTCGTTTTTTTTGAACTATGCCAGCACATGACAGCACAGGACAGCTCGTTTTTTTACCTCGAGAGGGCAGTTCAGCACAGCTCATTTGGTGACGAACCCTACCTTAAACTTGTTCCCCCTGTATCCAGAATATGGCTAAAACAAGATGTAAATTATTTTTCTTGACAACTTTTTTGAAGTTCTGTCAACAAACAATTGATAAAAACTCCTCAAATGGCGCTTCTGTGCTAAAATAGTGAAACCAATCGTAGTTATTTATTAGTTATGAATGTGTTAATTTAAACAAACGTGGGATTGTCCATTATTTGCCACACTTAACCAACAATGAGATGATGAACTCAAAATGAACTTTTTACTGACTTATTTTATTATAACTTTAAATTTTAAACACATTCGTGGATCCCGAGTAAACTCAGCAGGTAGTTAATTTCAATATCTTGGAGAGAAATTTCATAATTTATTATGTAGGTAAATATGTCATCATATATTCCGACTGGAAATACCAATTTTAATATTACGCTAGGGAATATTAAAAATTAACTCACAGGGGGAAATTAGTGATAATCGCCACAAAATAATCACGAATTTATTTGTGTACTTTTAAATAGATGCCTACGACGAATGCAACCCAAATGACTTCGAAAACGAAATATGGTTCACCATTCACCAAATCGAGAAAATTTTAGAAAATGGTACAGAAATAAGAAATACGAAATGTATTTTGACGGTTGATGAACCGCTTTATCCACAAAATGCGGAAAATTATTGCAAAAACAAGGGCGGCCACTTAGTGTCAATTCACTCCGAAAACGAAAACCAAGAATTGGTGGCGGTTTTGAATGATAACCGCAAAAGTCTGGAACGGTATTTGATAGGTCTAGAATATAATTCGTTTGAAGATGCATTTTATTGGCAAGATCGAACACCAGTTTCATACAAAAATATCATAGGCCAGGATTCGAATCTTTTATTTTTTTAACTCGTACCGAAAAATACACAAAAATAACCACCTACCGAAGCTTCGCGAAGACTCACTTCAATAAAGTTACTGTAAGAAACTACTATAAGTTAACAAACTCTAAGTTAACAAAATTAGAGTGAAACAAATGGTAGCTTACTTGAAGTGGTGGAAAACGTAAAAAGCTTTCACCGTACTTGAATTAAGACAGCTTTTGTTCAAATTCAACAAATAATTATGTTAGCTTACTTGAAAATTGTCAACTTACTTAGATAGGTGGTGTTATATAACCGTTACACTATCTACACTAGCCTACGCCTTGCGCAGTTATGTTGCTATTTTTGAAAATACTTTTGCAAGATAACTGTGTAAGTGGTTTATAACGAACATGTAATTAGAAATCCTACTATAGATACGCATGATTATAATTATAAAAGAACATATTTTGATGTGAAATCCGGCGGATGGTTCCCGGTGGAAGCTAAAGAGTTACCATATATTTGTCAACGTTGGCCATATGGTTCGCCAACACCACCACCAGAAAGTGTAATTCAAGTTGCGGTTCGGCAAATGTTGCTTTTATTGGATTTTAGCCCAGCTAAATCTACGTGGTGTCCCAAACCATACAAAATTATGAAACGGTTGGGACACCGCGTGAATTGAACTGGAAGAGTGATTAAAATGACAATACCGTATATCATTGTGAAAACACGCCAAACAAAGCCAATTTATGGCCAAGTTAACACCCAGGAGAAAGTAAAAATTGGGGACAAAATTGGAAATAATTTTTCTTTCTAAAACTATCTCGTACGATGACAATTAAAACGGCGTCCTGCTGAGCTGCACGAATTTCCCCTATGAGTTAGCGAAATAAAACCAGATTTATGCCGAGCCTTTATTAAAGGCGGATGTCCGGATAATTGGTACCCGTACAAAAACCGATGTTTCATTTTTCCGACGGAGAAAAAATCGTGGCAGAGTGCAAATGATTTTTGTATTCAAAATGGCGGCAGTTTGAGCATCATACCAGACTCGTCGTACAATTCATTTGTTTTTGCGAATATGTATAATATACCAGAAACGGCGTGGATTGGGGCTAAAGGAAATGACGAAAATTATTGGATTTGGGTAGACGAGGCAACTGAGTTCATTTACAGAGACTGGAATGTAGATCATCCACAGCAAAATATTGGAAAGGAATTTGGTGGTTCAGTTTTGTCAATTAATTTATGTTTGCTTGATTTTTTGTACACCACTTGCCGAGTTATATTACCTTCATAAACTCGAAAAGCGATAAGATAACCCAACTTTGACAATATAACCCCCTAACCAGTTATCTTAACAAAATTGGGTTATCTTAATACTTCTTTGGGCAAAACGTATCGTAATTTCCAATTATATTACCAAATGCCTAAATATCTACCTAAATATCTTAACACTTTTTTCGGCGAAACAGTTGTTAAAATAACAGGTTAGGTAGTGTAAAAACCTCGAAATGTTTTGATTCAAAAAGTGAACCCCTAAAACTGGATTATTGTGCCGCAATTAACCGTGATAATGGGCACTGGGACAGCGACGAATGTACCGGAGAAAAACTTTTCATTTGCTCGAAAAATATCGCCGCGGGTAGTGACAGTAGTGGTCAGCCCAATACTTACGACTGTCCTCTTCAGGAAAATTTTAAGCCATTTTCGACTGGTTGTTATAAACTGATGCTCGACAAAAAGACGTTTTTCGAGGCTCAAAGTCAATGTAATCAGTTTTTGGATAAATTTCAACAATTTGGATTTGCCGGACTTGCTACGATTTTAGACATTCACGATAATAAATTTATCACCGCTCTCATTTCCGATACAGAAACTACCCCATGGATAGGCAAGGCTGACTACTGTGACGCAGGGCTCGGCAAAAATATCTTACTTAACTCCCAGAAGGAGGCAAAACGGGTATTGCTGCCCCCCTCAACGTTTAGAGAAAATTCGATTGACGGTGTTTTTGTGTAGGTTGGAGATTTCAAACATCTCTCTAGGGGACCCTGGTGGCCCAAATCAATTTCTGAATATAAAATCGACGTAGTTTGACGAGCCCTACAACTTGGCTATACCAGTTTTTTCAATTATCGCGAATTATTGTGAATTTTTAAGTGCGTGTTTATATACACACATTTTCGCCCTACGGGTTCCCAAAAACTCATTCCCCCTGAGAGTTAATAGCTATGCGCATATTGGGTAGCTAGCTACCCATTTTCACGTTACATTGTAAAGTGGATATATGCACACACCTTCATTAGAGAGTTAAAATAAGAGCCAAAAATAAACAGTTCTGCCAACTTGTTGTCTGGTAGACAACCAATCAAACATAATAGCGCACCTGGTGTAATATTTTTGACCTTGATAAATTATTATTAAAACAATCGAACTAAACCGGGTTTAATCGCAGCGCGTCAATCATAACATAAACTTGGCTCAAACTGATTTCGATTTTGCTCCGTTTTTTAAACCGTTTTGACGAATTCCCGACCGGGAAACATGTATCCTGGGCCAGGATTCTTAGCGTTCATTAATTAAACGATAAATTCATCAAATTTATTTTCCCCAAAAACAATGAGAAAATAAGAGAAATTCATTATGTCGATTGAGAACATGATAAAAAATATACAAATCATTTTTGGCAAAAATTTAAATTGAAGGAGTAATCGGGTCATTTAGGATCAAACAAATAGATTTGTTTCTACTGAGACAAAATGAACATTTATTTTCTTTCAGCAAGCTTAATCATGTACAATTTTCAGTCTTGAAAATGACATATATCTACGCACCAGCTCAACGGGTTTATTACTATTAATTTATGAATACACTGCTTAATGGGTTATGCGGCAACTTTCGCCTTCCAAAAACGGCCTCATAAACCCCTAGGGCGTAAGCGGAATAGCTGAAAATGTGCAAAACGAAATGGCGTGATAAGCGCACGAGCGGGGAATTGCGCAATACCAATTTGTTATTATCCATGGATATCTAATAAGAGACCGTCCTGATAAGCGCACGAGCGGGCAAAGTGGCCTGATAAAGGGGGCCTGATAAATTGGCAAAGTTAGCCTCGGACTGAACACCCTACGCATAACCCTTCAACCAGTGTACAATTAATTTGATTTCTTAACAGAAATGACGGTATAAACCAACATAGAATGATCAACTGTGATTAGTAATAAAAATTATTCTTAATGCCAGGAATTAGTCGTTTTTTGGTGACTTATATTCGCTCAGCGCACTGGCGAATCAAAAACGGCTTAGCATCTATATTACCTCACCCTGTATTTTGGGCAAATTACAAGTAGCTCTTGTTCTATGTTATACAGATTTAACATATGCATTTTTAACTAAAACTTGCAGGATAACTGCGCTGTTCAGTAAAATTGTGGTTAGCTTAAATTAGGACTTCGAAAAACCGATGTCGAAGGAATTGAAAAATGGTTATGGGAAGATATGCATTCAGTAACATTTGAAAATTGGTCAACAAATATCGAAAACCAACACAATTGTGCGGCAATTAATGCAAACGGCTACTGGGAGGCAATATCCTGCGATCAAAAAGTCGAATTTATTTGCAAGTTGGACGCTGGAATAAATCAACTTGAAAGCAATACATGCGACGATAATTGGTACTTTTTTGCCGGTTTGTGCTATATTTTGGATGAAATAAATGAAAACTGGGATGAAGCCGAGCAATATTGTCAAATATCACGCCAGGACGCACATCTAATGTCGGTTTTAACGGACAATCAACGGCGATTCGTAGCAACTATAGCAACCGGAGATGCATGGATTGGACTAAAAAGGGATAATTCAGAAGATAAATTTTATTGGAGCGATAAAAGCCAGTTTGATTACGAATCATGGTCATCCGATGAACCTCAAATTGAAGGTACGATAATCAAAAATTATCAGAAATTATCAAAAATTATCAAAAATTATCAAAAATTGTCAAAAATTGTCAAAAATTGTCAAAAACTAGATTCTCAAAAGCCTTTCGAAAACCCATAATATTTTTTTTCATACACCACATGGCTACGGAACTTAACAAAACATTTGGAGAAAAAAGGTGTTAAGTTCCGGGCATTTTGTTAAGTTCGAGGCATTTTGTTAAGTTTAGGTCGCAGTGCGTAGGCGGAAATGCAAAAAAAAAATTTTTGGAAAACTGTTAAGTTTAAGGCATTTAGGGTTGTTTTTCAGAACAGCCAAAACTGTTAAGTTCCAGGCATTTAGGCTTTTTTTTCTAGATTTAGCTTAAATTTCAGAGAAAAAACTGGATAATTTCCACTACATCTCCTATGAATGATTTAATAATTCATAATGAAAGATAAAAAATAAAAAAAAATGATACAAAAAAACATTTGACAATTGAGAAAAAAATCGAGATTATAAAACTTGTGGATCAAACGTCCGAAAAATCCTGTCTAAAATTGGCGGAAATAGTTTCCTTAAAAATTGGTAAGGTTATACACCACATGGCTACGGAACTTAACAAAACATTTGGGGAAAAAAGGTGTTAAGTTCCGGGCATTTTGTTAAGTTCGAGGCATTTTGTTAAGTTTAGGTCGCAGTGCGTAGGCGGAAATGCAAAAAAAAANTCAAAAATTATCAAAAATTATCAAAAATTATCAAAAATTATCAAAAATTATCAAAAATTATCAAAAATTATCAAAAATTATCAAAAATTATCAAAAATTATCAAAAATTATCAAAAATTATCAAAAATTATCAAAAATTATCAAAAATTAGATTCTCAAAAGCCTTTCGATAATCCATTATATATTTTTTCATATTTTGAAAAACAATACGGTTCAATTCTCTAAGGCCTCTTTTTCCCGGTTACGTATTGACCGGAAGTGGAGTCTTCCATTTAACAAATTTCACACAAATTTTAATTCGACCTTTCCGTTTAAAGGTTCACCTGTGAGTTAACATTTTTTTTTTTAACTCGGACGACGACGTGCTTATTATAAACGCATATACAGAACTTCAAGTAATAAACTAAATATGAGACAATTTTTTGGCAAAGGATTTTACAAATCTATCATGCCATAAACTGGGGATTACAGTCCGACTTGTCACATTATTGGAAAGAGATATTTTTGTAGAATGCGGTCTCATGGGTCATTTTTAATTATTTTACAATTTTTTTTTTTCAGTATATAGGTTAATTTAATACCTTGTTTTTCAAGGCAATTTTCGTGCCAGTCGACATAGCTACAATTTAGCATTTGAAGGGGACACATTTGAGGTGAAATGGTCAAGTTCGCGTAATAAGCCTACGGCCGCGGCGCTAGCTTCTGTAACTGAATTACAAGCGCGCCTATTGGCTCATGCTTTTTATAGGCGTCTCCTATTGGCTAGCGTCCTTTAGCCACGCAAACAACTAACCGCGCTGCTTGTAATTATTTTTTCGTCGACCTCGATTTTTTTTTGAATTTGGATTCAAAAACAATTTTCAACATTTTTTAAGATTTTTTTTTTTAATCATTTATTTTACGTTTCATGGTTCATCATATGATATTAATCATGTTAATCCTCAACCAAAATACAAGGACTCTGTCCTTATATGATGAAAAAACGTATTTTTCTTGATGTTTGGCTTTATTAAATGAATTGGCTGTGAAAACCAACATATTTTGCAATGTATGCATTTAAAACTCATTTTTTTTTACTATGTTTTTCCTAAATGTGTTAAATAACAATATTCTGACAAAATTAAAAAAAGTAAGTCGCCTGTTTAACCCTTTGTGAACCCGGTTAACCGTTGTTTTTGTGGTCAAATCGACCAAAAAGTGTCCAAGGATGGTCGGATAGCTTCCGAAAGTATGCCTATTCGATTCAGGATCATCGATTTACTCATCGTTCAAATTACGAACGATCGGAGAAGAGAAAATTTGAAAAAAAAGACAAATGTCCTTGTTTTTGGTTGGGGGTACTGCTGGCTAATTTGGGTCGCGGGTTAATAACTTTAAAAAACTTAGAATATCCAAATGGATGCACACTTGCAAATAAATCTGGATTTTGGCAACTTGTAAGCTGTTACGATAACCGAGCGGCGATTTGTTACAAAGATTCGTCGAAAAATTTTTGTACACAAAACATGGAAGAACGCGAAAAGTGCGGAGAGGGGAGTTTAGAGGAAGAGGCCTGTATAGAAATGGGCTGCTGCTATAATGCTGGGTCAGCGGTTCCCTGTTTTTATCAAAACACCACAAAAACATGCTCGGAAAAAGGTGGCCATTGCAAAAGTGCCAAATCGTACAAGGATTGCAACAGAGGGTATTTTGAAGGAACGGGAGAAATATATGTTATTAGATAGCGGAGGGTAATAGCATAATTAGGGTAAACATTGTAAATGTATTGCAACTTTGGCTTAGATAACGTCTGAAAATAGGCACCGTGGGCTTTCGAATAAATCGTTTTTCGGAGAAAATGTTTTTCCAAGAAAACTTCTTGGATAGACGTTTTCTTGGAAAAACATTTTCTCCGAAAAACGTTTTCTTCGATTTTCTCCGAAAAACGTTTTCTTACCTTTGCTCCGAAAGACGTTTTCTTTGACTTTCTCCGAAAAACATTTTCTCCAAATAAAGTTTTCTTCAAAAGCCCACGGTGCCCTGAAAATAGGACATTTCTGTACTTTTTAATGACTGACTTAACTCCTTCGCGCCCGATAGACTATCGGCGATAGTGACATACGGCAGTTTTTTTTTATTTATTCCGCTAATAGCTCGAAATCGATGAGAGTTATCATTGATTGAGTTTTTATATTCGGTTGATATGTCTACCAATATTGACAATACTATATTGTTTTTTTGTTAAAATTATTTCCGATTAACCGGAAATTGACATGTGATAACCAGTTTAAATAGTTTTTACTTTTATTTTACGAAAAATTGACCGTGTCTAACGATTTCAATAAATATATTAAAGCCACCCCATCCTTTTTGCTTCATAGATGTATTGGAATTATTAGACACGGAGTGTCTTTGTCGGGTGTCTCAGATTAAAAACGGGCGCACGTATATAAATTTAGCTTAGATATGGCATTAACTATAACTTATAGCCTACAATATTTGTCTGTTCATACCCTAATCATAGTATAATTAAATTAATAATAATTATGCGTCAAAAAACTCATATTGAAAAACGCCCTAATTAAAGGTATTTGTGGTGATTCGGAGCGCATCTGTTGTAAAAGTTGCAACACATACGAATGTAAAAGTGAGGATAAAGAGTGGGAAAGTAATGATGGCGAGTGCTTATTAAATAACGGAATTTGTCAATTTAACTCGTTCCCGTGTGACGACAAGGGACACGGTTATGTCCCAAAATATGAATGTGGTGGGCCAGAGGAAAGACAATGTTGTTCTCGTTTACCTGAAACGACCGCTGTCGAAACAACAACTGCCGAAATAACAACTGCCGAAATAACAACGGTCGAAACTACCCATAAAACAACCCAAGCGACTTCTAGGTTAGGTTGTTCAAACTAGCTAGTCAATGTTTTTAATCCCAGCTTTCAAGGTCTTGTTTAAGGTCGACCGTCGAGCTGTTAAAAACTACAGATCGAAAGACACCACAAACTTTATAATATAATTATACACAGTACGCAGTTAAACGTCCAAAAAATTAAAAAAAAAACCCGGCAAACTGCGCAATACTAGTGGAAGTTAATATATATATTTTTTCAAGGCTGATTTTTTATGTCGATCGTTCTTTTTTTGGATTATTTTGAATAACCGGTTTATGTCGGTAGTATGGTAAATTTAACACGAAGAACACGAATACGGTATTATTTTTGAGATGCGTATTATCTGAATGATATTTTATACGGTAAATGCTCTCCTGAATTTTGAAATATTTTTGGCCAACCTTAATGAGTCCTACAAGCATGCAAAGTACCGTAATACATAGTACTAGTGACAGCATGAACCCGACAGAGGATAAGACAGCATTGATACTAGCAATAGTCATTCCGTTGGGTATCACAGTTATAACACTTGTAATTATTATCGGTATATATACCAAAGAGAATCCTCGACGAAGAAAAAGCTTAGAAAGCTCAAGATACGCCGAATCGAGCTTGGAATCAAGCAAATATTTCAATGCATATAAAATGACGCCCACACAACCTGCCAAACGCCAAAAATCAATGACCTCAGTCACTCCATCGGTGACCTCAACCTTCAGCAATAGTAGTAGTACGAGTTTTTAGTTTTATGTCAATAAATATTCTGAACATTCCGATGTAAAAAAGTCATTTATTTTATTTCCTGTGATTATGTTTACCACGTGGTCTAGGAGTCATGGTCCATGAGTCATGGACCATGACTCAAGGTCCATGAGTTATGGTATGCGCCATTAAAGCCATTAAAATTGCAGCAAACTTTGCTATACTAACTTACGTGGTAACTAGCTGTCACGTCAAAAATAACGCGATTCAACCCATTAGGCGCCAAGTTTATGATACACTCCTTGAGGGTTTATGTGCCCATTTTGCGACCTGAAAAGTGAGCACATAAACCGAAATTGGACACTTAAACCCGAAAGTGTAGGAGAAAAACTTTGCTGATTTTTTTGTTGGGCACATAAAGCGACGGTCGGACTCGTTCTGGATTTGTATCAAATTTATCACTTGTCGCGACATGTCGGTCGATACAAAAAAAGATTTTGAAATTATGAAAATGACTCAGCGGGCACATAAACCCTGATGCGTGGGCGGGATTAGCTAGAAAACTTTTCCTCAAAAACTGGGCACATAAACCATCCATCGGGGCTTAGTGGGAACATAAACCCCGGGCACAAAAACCCTCAAGGAGTGTATACTTAATTTAACCAATGTGTTAATGGTGTGCTCACTCTGCTCACTTGGCTCCCTCTGATGGACTAAATTGCGTTATTTTTTGACCAGATACATAAATAACACTCAGATTAGTTGACCGCAAATCAATTTGTTAAAATCAAAAAAAGTGAGCCGGAAGACATATTCCGAAAAGACGCACTACCGGTTTAGTCTCATGAAAATTGGCTGCGCGTTTCTAGAATAGAGCAATTTGCTTCTTTTGTTCTTGTAATGCGTTGCCCCTATTGGCCAATATCATCTTAATAAAATATGCCGACACGGTATACGAGAAACGCGCAGCCGATTTTCATGAGACTAAACCAGTAGAACTTTATTCAAGTCAGTTTGACATAAAAGATTAATAACTCTAACTCAAAGAACATCTATAAAACCCAATATATGAATTTGTAGAACAAAAATGAATAATCCTTTTAGCCTGAATGCTTCTGATGATCCAACAAATTCATTCGAAACCCTTATTTATTATTACATAACTTTATTGCGGGTTCTACATTGGAATTTGTTAAAGCTACTATAAAATGTTTTTGCTTTAAATAAGAACTACATATTTTACGAATTTGTTGAATTAATAAGTTATGTTTACATAAGCAGTTTTATATATTGATGCTAAAATAAAATGAGAAAATGCCTACTCTAAAAAATTGATAAGTATTTATTAGATAACTGACGACAGCCGAATGGTGACAGCAATGATCGAAATAAACTTATAAAGATTTCGTAAAATTTTTATCAGCTTAGTGCGTAGGTTTTAAAATACGGCCTATTCTTATGAGCAGGCTATAAATTTTGTCCATCTGATTTGATCGCACATTTCAATGTAATTTGGTCAAGTTAGTTTATCGCTTGACTTTCGAAACGAAACACCCCCTAACCAATTATCTTAACAAAATTGGGTTATCTTAACACTTTTTCAGCAAAACAGTTGTTAAAATAACTGGTTAGGTAGTGTACTTTACAGTGTAAAGTTTACACCGTGAGAGACTATAATGATTTCTTGATAGTAGTTGTAAATAACTGACTTAACAGTCACTTTATTTCTAAATAAAAAGAGAACGGCTTGTGATAATGAAAAACGGACAATGGATTTGATATCAAAATTTTTTTTTCATAATGTAATAAAAATTTTTTATGTGGCAGAAAAATATTTTTTTAGAAAATTTTTTTTACGTTTGGGTCCGTGGCGGACGAGGGTTAATAAAAAAAATCAAAATAAAATAATAATCAAAAAAATCCGTTCTTTGTTTGGCGTGCTAGAGCAAATTGGCTAGCTAGCTACCCCAGACGCGCATGACTGTTATAGTAAACTCGATGCGCATGACTGTTAAACAAATTAAGAACAGTAATACAAATTTTAAATATTTATAAATGACCTACTTATCGCCTAGTTGGTCATATTCGATCCTGGATAATCACTGATTACATATCTCGTCGTACTGTATTGCCATAATAGGAAAAACGTTTAGAATAAATCGTGAATATGCTTCATGTAGCGAAAGCCCTTTAAACTTAAAAAATATTATTACTCAAACATTAGATTTAAACACTAAAATATAGTTCAGCGTTATTTTGCCGTTAACGGGTAAAATGTTCGTTAGGTTCAATTTGATATGGGTCACTTTAGAAAGAATGGATCATCCTGGGAAATTTTTTGTTGACAGTAATACAGTTGTACACAAACGTCCGGGGGTCGTGTTTGGGGGTTAAACAGTCCATTTCCGGGGCGGTTTTGAGTAATAAAACGAAACGAAAGTCCAGTTACGGGACAAAAAGAGAGAGAGACAAATCAGGGGTCGGCATAAGTCAGAAAAAATGAGCTGTGCTGGGCTGTCCTCTCGGGCTCGAGCTGTGCTTGGCTGTTTTTCGAGCTCCGAAATTGAAATCAGCTGCGCTGTCGAGATCCAAAAACTGGTGAGCTGTGATCGCCTTAGCTGTCCAGTTCACGAACTGCCCAGGGCAGTTCACTTGAACTTGGAAGGCCAGCTGGCTGTTGCCGAGACCTGAGACAAATCGCGAAGCGTCCCGGAATGGGACTACTCCTTGTATTTCCCGTCTGGCCAAATGATAAACATTCGTTTAGACATGACCTTAAGATTTGCAGAACACCCAAAAATCCGATTGTTATAAATGATATCAATGAAAGCTCAACTTGAATTTATAAAAAATGCGATTATGTGTACTATTGAAACAAAGATAATCTTTTTGGTCAACACAGTATTATTATTACCATACGGCATGAAAAAAACTAATCTTTTAACGCTGGCCCAGTCCGCCAAATTAAACGTGAAACATGTTTTTAAAACATTATTTGTTGACGCTGTTATTATCCGATTACTAATTCGGCTAACTTTGTTGATGCAATTACTGATTAGTGTTTGATTATCAACGGACCGGAAGACGGCATATTCCACCACGTTACAATTGTGCTCAGCGTCAACACCGCCACCAACGGCTCCTTAGCGCAACTTTTTTATTAACTGTTTTTGTTGACTTAGAGACAGAATTACGAAAAAAAATGATTTTGGAATGTAAAATTGTCCTAATTTTGGGGCTAATCACGAGATATGCAGAAGGACGAAGAGCACGAAAATTAAACTCGCTTCCGTGTCCAGACGGCTTTGTTGATATTGACCCGAGTCGGTCGGAACCAGAGAGCGGGAACTGTATTAAAGTTTTGCCACCTCAGAGTCACTGGGATGCGCGGTTAAATTGCCAACGACTAGGCGGACATTTAGTGAAGGGTTCTGAAACAAGCATATAGAGAAAAACATAAAATAGAGATTATCAGGCATTCTGTAATTTTTGATATATTTTGAGTACTTTTACGTATTTTATTTATAATTTAGTCAGTATTTTTTGATACAGTTAGGGGCCTCTCGTGCACATCGAGAGGAACATGCACATCGAGAGAGACATTACTCGTCGTACACACGGACAATATGACCATATTTTCAGACGGCGTGGTCAAATAAGTCTATAAACGCGATTTTTGGTTTGTGCTAAAAAAATGCTACCATATGATTCCAAACTCGATAAAAATATTTTTCGTAGATTCCAACTAAGCATTTTCGGTGAAAGAGAATAAGGGCAAATCTTCATTTACATTTTCAATAAAAGTAGTCACCGCTTTTAACGAAAAATTTGTAAGCGAAATTTGCACATCGAGAGACCCCTGACTGTATACATTCTGCACTTCTTATTGTATTTTTTAAACAATTTCCGACAATTTTCGAGACATTTTCGAGACAATTTTCGAGACAATTTTCCAGACAATTTTCCAGACAATTTTTTTCTAAATGTTGGTTTAAATTTCATAACAAGCCTTCTTGATTAATTTTGTTACTTTATTCTAAAGAATACGGAAAATTCATGATATTTTAATTTAATGACGACGTTTTGTTAACAGTCATGCGCATATTGGGTAGCTAGCTACCCATTTTCACTTTATTTTTAAATATAAAGAGAACGGCTTGTGATAGTGAAAAATGGACAACGGATTTGAAATCAAAAAAAACGTTTTTATATGGGAGAAAACTATTTTTTTAAGAAAATTGTTTTTACGTTTGGGTTCGTGGAGGACGAGGGTTAAGGTTGAAAATCAACCCAGTAAGAGAAGAAGAACAGGGTTTCAAAATAAAATAATAATCAAAAAAAAATCTGTTCATTGTTTGGTGCGCTAGAGAAAATTCGGTAGCTAGCTACCCTAGATGCGCATGACTGTTAAATTAATTTTTGTTAGAGTCGTCGAATTTTATTAACTTATGTAGGTAGAGTTTAGGAGAAAAAGCTGTCATTTTTGCTTTTTTATTTTTGACTACAGTCCTTACTCTCAATACGAACGCACTTAATACGGACGATTTCTTCTAATACGGACGCTTTTTGGTCGAAAAATGGACATTTTATTACAATTCACCCCAACACGGACGTATTTTTTTAGAATCAAAAAACCTCCGTATTGGAAGTAAGGACTGTATTTCCATTGAACCGATAAAAAATGTAAAATAAATATTTTGAACCCTACTCAGCCCGCCCCTTGACTAAAAGACACAATCGTCTTATAGGTTGGCAAGCATATAATAAAACGGAGCAAGCTGCTTTTTTACAAAACCCATTTGATATCATGCGATCATCTCAAGAAGCCGAAAGTCACCACAGAATGTGGCTGGATTATACGGACGCAAAATGGGAAGGCATTTTTTTAGACAGTGATCAGAACATGCCACGAAAGCCATACTGGGGCACAAATTTAATGGGCAATGGNCATTATTTGTTGACGCTGTTATTATCCGATTACTAATTCGGCTAACTTTGTTGATGCAATTACTGATTAGTGTTTGATTATCAACGGACCGGAAGACGGCATATTCCACCACGTTACAATTGTGCTCAGCGTCAACACCGCCACCAACGGCTCCTTAGCGCAACTTTTTTTATTAACTGTTTTTGTTGACTTAGAGACAGAATTACGAAAAAAAAATGATTTTGGAATGTAAAATTGCCCTAATTTTGGGGCTAATCACGAGATATACAGAAGGACGAAGAGCACGAAAATTAAACTGGCTTCCGTGCCCAGACGGCTTTGTCGATATTGACCCGAATAGAGCTGAACCAGAGAGCGGGAACTGTATTAAAGTTTTGCCACCTCAAAGTCACTGGGATGCGCGGTTAAATTGCCAACGACTTGGCGGATATTTAGTAGAGGGTTCCGAAATAAGCATATATAGAAAAATTGAAAGAGAGATTATCAGGCATTCTGTAATTTCTGATATACACCACATGTTCACTTATTTGGACACTTAATCAGTCAAAAAAGTGTTCAAATATGTGCCCAGTGTGTGGGCGGAATATCTGTAAAACTTGAACATTTTGGTCCAAATAAGTCCACCATCGGGGCAAGTTCTAGAAGTTCTAGGTTTAAAATTTTTGTGTAAAGAGGATACCTGATAAAATTTGTAAAAAAAGAGAATTTTTTGTTCAAATAACATCACCATCGGGCGGGTTGTAGAACGTTCTGAATTTCTTGTATATCAAAACACGAACATTTTTGTTCTAAAAACTGCACGATCGGGTTAGGCTCCCGAATTTTTACAATTTCGTTGTCTTATGTTATATAAATCGGTGGAAAAACTGTCAGAGAAAATGCAAAATGGGGAGAAAATCCAATCATAATATTTTTTGAAAAAAAAAAGTCTCCAAATAAATACACCGTGTGTAGGCGTTTTTACTGGAAAACTTTTGACCAAAAAGTGTCCAAATAAAGTGTTTTCCAAATAAGTGCTGTCATAAGTGCTGTCCAAATAAGTGTTATGTTATAAATCGTTATGTCAATACCTGTTACATACCTGTATGTTAACAAAATTCCGTTGTGTTAACACTTTTTTAGGATTTGAGAAACTTCAATTTTCAATTATTTAATCAAACGCGCTACACTCTTATGTTAACAAATTCCGTTATGTTTACAGTTTTTGACGTTTGGTGTTAACATAACGGATTTCAGGCCTACAAAATTCACTCTAGCGCCAAAAACGTGCTTCTTTTTCAATGTTTTAATTTCAGAATCGTCACTTACGGGTTATATTCTATCATATACCGTACCTTTCGTCAAAGCGCTTAGATCGCAAAATCGCCTAACGTTAGAAAATGAAAAAATTACTCGTTGTTCGCGCCCATCGCTGAGTTCTCATTGGCGGGCGCCCATCGTTGAGTGCTCATTGGCGGGCGCTTTCGCGGCTCGGCCAATGACAGGCCCCCCCTATTTCCCTTTAACACTATTCGTTGCGTATTTGCGACGAATCTTCCATGATCTAACCGTATCGAAGAAAGCTACGGTATGTGAGTTTCAACTTTTTGTTTGCTTGCAAACGTCTGAAATGTGTCATTATTGCTTTTATATTTTTGCCTATTTCTATTAAACCGATAAAAATTGTTAGATAAATATTTTGAACCCTACTCAGCCCGCCCCTTGAATAAAAGACACAATCGTCTAATAGCTTGGCAAGCATATAATAAAACGGAGCAAGCTGTTTTTTTACAAAACCCATTTGATATCATGCGATCATCTCAAGAAGCCGAAAGTCACCACAGAATGTGGCTGGATTATACGGACGCAAAATGGGAAGGCATTTTTTTAGACAGTGATCAGAACATGCCACGAAAGCCATACTGGGGCACAAATTTAATGGGCAATGGNAATCCGGATAATATAATTAAAATGGAATGTAACGGGTCGGAATGGATCGGGCAAAACTGTGTGACTACCAACTACCGTATGGCGACGCTTTGGGATGATGATTGGTGTTGTAAGTGGCGAAAAGCCGCCTGTCAAACGACACGTGGCATACCCAGCACCCTTACGTTAGGCCGTCCAAACACAAATTCGAAGGCCCATAAAAACCATGTTACCTGATTATGATTAATTTGATTCGTGTTTTCAGCTTAACTCCTAGGTCCTAGGAACTGATCTAAACTAAATCCTTTAATGTCCGAAATTTTTGAACTACTATGAATCATAGTCTATGATTTGTTTACAAATCTGACCCGGTAACAATGTTTGGAATAACAGCTCACAGGAGTTAAGTAAAATTCATTTCATTATTTTATAGCATTTTTTTTTACAAAAAAATGTTTTTATGAAAAACGGAATGAGTGCTGGGTAATTTGCGAACCAAGGGCTTTGGTCCAAAGCGGAGAACGTTTTGATTTACATACCTTCTCATGAGCAATATACAGGGGGTCTAATATTAAAGGACACCAAATTAAAGGACAGAATTTAAATTAAGGGACACTTTTTTCGATTTTAGTGTTTCAGTTTGGACAGCCTACCTAACGTCAACGTCAATTTCCACAACATCGGGCGATTATCACTACTCTACGTCATCAAAACCCTTACATACAACTGGGGTGACAACAACAACGTTAGCGACGGCTATTACTACAGCATCAGCAACAAAACCGGCAACAGAAACAACAACAAATAAATCAGACGCAGAAAAAACAACAAAACCAGACACAGGACTAACAACTAAACCAGACGCAGAAGTAACAACCAAACCAGACGCAGAAAAAACAACAACACTAGACACAGAACTAACAACAAAACCAGACGCAGAAGTAACAACCAAACCAGACGCAGAAAAAACAACAAAACGAGATACAGAACTAACAACAAAACCAGACGCAGAACTAACAACAAAACCAGGCGCAGAAATAACAACCAAACCAGACGCAGAAATAACAACAAAAGCAGACGTAGAAAAAACAACGGAGAAATTAGACGAAATAACAACAGCGCCTAAAATAACAACAGTACCAATTGTTACAACTATCAAATCAACAAATATCAGTACAGTAACATATACATTAACAACAAAAACAACAGGATTGCCAAATATTAAAACAACAACAACGAGTAAAACTTCGCCTTATTATTTATCGACCACAAGTAAAATAATAACAACAACCGCAGAACGCAACACATCTTTACAATCCAGAAAACCCACAACAACAACAACTACAGTAATCACGACAACAGCACCTAACATAAACTCGTCCGTAAAAACAACAATATTAACAACTGCTACAATTTCAACAACAAGTGGCGACCTTCCTCATAACACAAGTGACATTACGCCTTCCCCTATGCCTAAATGTCCCGGGTCTCCGGAGTGTTGGACGACCGATCCGGAAACGGGAAAGTGCATTTTGAGGAAAGGTTCACGAAGGATCGTCAAATGTTCAAGAGTAGGGACAGAAAAAACAACTTTTAGGTCAAAAAATATCAAGATTGAGTCCATTAGAGGGCACCAAGTGTATAATTCAATATATGCTGGGGTTACACTTGACGCCCTCCAATGGACTGAGTACGTTATTTTCTCACCTCACGAGTCTTCACGAATTAATAGGTTTGGTTAATCCGATTTCTATAAGTTAATTCCTGAAATCATAAAATCTTACAAAAAATACTTTCACAGTCAATCTAATAATTTCATTTGAGAATACAACGGGTCGGAAGATAATTCCATGCGCAAACCTTATTGGCCATTTTTACTTTTACCTACGCAAAACGTCACCAATACGCTAAAAGTAGCAGGAAGTCTTATTTCCATCCCTGTCCAAGAGTTGTTTGTAATTTTAATAAAATGTTAATTCACTTTTCTCCAAAACTATTCGATGTAAACTCGCATGATGAAAATCCGTGGGAGCCAGAAGGAAATGGATATACAAAACCATTTTGGAACAAACGAAAGCAAAGGTGGGATGTTAACTGTAAATTCGGACAGTGCAATATGGAAGTCTCACAACATAACATTGACGGAAACAGGTATTAACGCAACAATTTTCCTGAAACATTATATAATTGGTGTGGTAACGAAGTGACACTTTCGTTGCCGATTTTTTCAAAAACTGTCACTTCGTTTCGTCAATTTTGCCCACTTTTGGCCAAATGTTGGGTAAAACTATGTCCAATTAATTACAGTCCCTAATCCCATAAGGGACGTTCTCCTAACGCTAATCCCTTGACGCTTATCCGAGCACTCAAAACCTCCCTTACGGGATTACGGACTAAAAAATCCAAAAAAAAATTTGTTTTGGTACAAAAAGTGGTATGATAATCTTATATTGGTAAGATAACCGGTAGTAAGATAACTTCTCTAGTGGTGTTCGGTAAGCTCTATAACTTGAATTTTTCCAGTTTTTTTTTATCTATTATTTACTAAATAAATATTTTAGTTACATTGATTTCACAGTTCGTATCTCAAAGAATAAATCATATCATACGATTTATGACAGAAATGGCGAACTTACAGATGTTTTACTGAATCCTTCTTCTGAAGAAATTTCTTGGACTTGCCGTTATTTGGCCTCTCTGACCATCTCCACTGATCCAATTTTTGTGAATAATCGGCGGAAAAAAACCAACAACATTGTTTCGAATGGTGATTTGAGTTCTGGTTTCTCAATTAAAACCTTCGCCACGGAGAATTTTAGCGGTGCGAGTGCGACAGACGCCGATTTGTTTATTGGGGCGGATGTCTATGTCCAAGTGTCTTGGGCGGTTAAATCGATGTTCGACGTTTTACGTTTTGTCGTCAACGACTGTTTTGTCGATTTTGATGAAACGGCCATAAACATCATTAGTCAAACATGCTATTCCAACGCGTTAGGACCAGGGTTCCATATCCCTCAACTACGGGTGTAACAAAAAATTTCAGAGATACAAAAAACTAATTGACCTTAAAATTTCAGACCTTATACCTACCACCCCATGTACATTTCAACTTAACCTTGGCAATTAGTTACAGTCTTTACTCTCAATACGGACGATTTTAGTGTAATGTTCCCGAAAAAGTCGAAAATGGACACTTTATGACAATTCACCCCAACACGGATGTTATTTTCAAGAATAAAAAACGTCCGTATTAGAAGTAGAGCCTGTATTTAAACTTTGAAATATTCTTTTAAACTCAAAAATCCCCTTTTTAAGTATTAAAAAATGCGGTTTTCTTTCCTAATTTTCTCTTATTTGGGGAATGGGATTTCGAACCCTTTATAGGAGCTCAAAATTTGAGTCCGAGAAAAGACGTGAAAGAAGTTTCTAGATTCAAATACAAAATCTTTGCACCTCGGACAACCTCACTAATGGTTAGAACAACGTTAACCTGTAGAATCAACGTGTGCTTAACGAAATACAACGGATGCGCTAAACAAATGATAATGAATACCGCTAGGTGTCCGAGGACGACGCCAAATACATTAGATTTTAGAGCATAATTCCATTTAGAAGCGTTTTTCTACTACTGCCAAAAATATATTTGATGTTCAAGCTACTCAAGTGTTGAAAAAAGTATACTTGTTTTTTCACAGATATCTTCCTGTATAAAATGTTATATTGTAAAATAAAAACAAATCTTCAGTTAACAATTGTTTATACATCTTCTGTTAACAAGTATTCATTCACAAATTGAACATATAAATAAAAAAACAGAGATTATATAACTTAGTCCTTACCTTTATTTGAGCCGGTTTTGTTTTCGTGAAGGTGCATGATGAAAAACTGACCCGACACTCGCCCGATTACAGCATGAGCAATTTTACATTAATAAAATGTAATTAAGTTAACATATTTTTTTTTATAAATATGTAATGACCTTATACATCAGTTCGAACCACGCTTTCGCATTCATTCATAAATGGGCTAATTTATATAGTTCATAATAAAAAAACCACATTGTGTGCCTGAAACTAGAATAATTGCATTTTGAATGAAATTGTTACACAAAATACTGCCACATGTGGTATTATATATCGGTCTATAATGTTAGATTATAATAGAAATGCGTTTAAAGTCATAATCCCGTTTGCACAGCCGAAATTGGCAAATAACCGAAAATGTCACCGCGGTCTTTCGGAGAAAACGTTTTCCGGGGAATAAGTTTCTCGGAGAAAAAACTAATATCAGGTAACCAGACCCAGCTTGGTAGAAAACTTTTCTTGCATTTTCTCCGAATAAATTATTCTCCAAAAAACTTTTTCTCATATAAACCGCCGTGCCGCCAAAAATTACCTGGTTCTTCTACGCCCCAGACATCTTGACATAATTGAAAAGCTCCAAAGTCAAACTGTTTCAACTCGTGTTTATAGAATGGATAGTAATCATTTCTATAATTGGTTCCATCATAGGTGCCGCTAAAGAATGCCTCAGACGCCTCCGCAAAATATTTTTGGTCATTCAGTTTAGCAGGTGCCTCGTATATTCCACCTAAAATGAAGAAAACGCTATCATATTTACCATCGGATATACCAGCTTGATAAGTGGTAGATATTTGGGAAGAGTCTTTAGTGGGGTTTTCGAAAATTGTGATTAGACTATGAAATTGGGAAAAACAGAAAAATAAAAAAGTATTACAGTCCTTGATTCCGTAAGGGGCGCTTCCATAACGGCCGCTTTCTTTGATTACCAAAAACGGCCGTTATGGAATCAAGGACTGTAACCCGTTTTCTTACATAAAATCATCAGTTTTTTGTGATAATATTTGATAAAATTTGATAGAATTTCATTAATTGTAAAAAAAGGTACAGTTATCTTACCTTTAAAAATACGGAAAAAGACCCATTTTCGCAAAACTGGTTATGTGGTGTATCTAAGCAAAAAGTTATTCATATTTGTTAGTTACAACAAAATTAAATTGAAAAAATCGCATCAAGGAGTGCTTTTAATCGAAAAAAACGCGACACTTAAGAAGGGTGGCACTTAAAAGGGGGAGGGCTGCATTTCATGAAAATTGAAACTGGGAATCAAAAAAATTTTAGATTGGTCAAATTATTGAATTTGTAAAAAAAACTAAATCACATAGTTTTAAACCGTGACTTGCGAACCAACGCGCCAATGTAATCCACGGGCAGTTTCATGGAGCAAGATTGACGGTTGAGTACTGCGGGAGTTAACATACTCGGTAGCATCATAAATCTCTACATGACCTTGTTTTGCCGCCATATTTCCAGCACCGACCAGCCATACTGCCGACCAATGACAAACCAACGCAGACCCGTCAGTGTCTGAGGGGTTAGAATATTGATAGTCCTTATTCACATAAAATCGGAGATCTTTTAGGGTGTCCAAAGAAGTGGCCGGTAGTGTATTACGCATCCAAATAAGATCCTTTGTGAGTGTATCGCGCAGGTCCGATTGATATTCATAAACACCTGGTTCAAACCGGACTTCCCATCCGGCAATTATTTCTTTATTATATCCGTCTGATAAGAAAGTTCAAAATAAAATTACACCTAGACTTCTGATGTTTCGCTCTCGTTTCCTTACACCCTACCCAGTTAACGGTTTTTGACGTTGAATGGCGTAAGATAACTGGTTAGGTGGGGTTACACAACTGATTAAGTCGCGTTACATAACTGTTTAGGTGGTGTAGTCACATTTGGAATACTCATAATTCAAATTTTGAACCCTATCTGACACACTTCCATCCAAACATGTGACAGTTTCCTGCCACCCAACACCTAATGGGCACTCGGCATTTCCGCTCGTCTGAAAAATAGCACTACCAAATTCATTAACTTAAGCAGGGTTTGTCAAAAATCCACGCGGTGTCCCAGTGCATCAGCAAGATATGAAATCAATATAAGATGCTATATGTGACGCGCTATGACGTATGGTGTACGTAAGTTAAAATCGAAATAGCCAATAGAATTTTAGCATGCAATTGCTTATGACAGTCATCTCTATCTTTTTAGTGAATTGGGACACCGCGTGGATTTCACTATAAAAGAGATAAATTTAGGATAAGACAATTGATCAAGATAAAACTTGATCTCATGCTAGGCTAAGCCAAAAATATGTGCCCAATTTGTCAAGCCCTACACTTGACTTTTGACTGTCCAGGTATTGCTGGTTGACGAGTGATACAAATATGCTTGGCCATCATCTTTAACATAGTAAATACGATCGTTGTAAAGCCCCGTTGAACTGTAAACTCCCTCATAATCGACATTTTGGGTGTTCGAAAACGAAATTTTATCACAACAAGTATCTAAATTAGTTCAAGGTCACGGTTTTTGTCGAAAACATTATTCTAATTTTATATTGCTTGATTTTGCATGTGCCAAAAAAACTTTTATCTGATGATTTACAATTGTAACACTATTTCTAAAACAATATTTTAACACGCATATTACTAACTTAACCTGTGGATTATTAACTTAACTCGTTTATGAAAACGTTAAAAAAGTAATAATCTTAAATTAAAAATGAATCATCAAAGGTATTTTAGCTTTACCGTCTATGGCGAGCGTCACCATCTCACCCATCAAAAAAGTAACATTGATGAAATACACGACCTACTCCCGTAAATGAACAAAATTCACAAAAGTTAATAAAATTCGCAAAAGTTAACAAAATTCGCACAAGTTAACAAAATTCACGGAACTTAACAAAACCCATGGAAGTTAACACTCCTTTTTCGCCCATCGTTTTGTTAACTTCCGCAGACAGGTGGTGTACTAAACTCTTTGATCTACCATAAAAACTTTTCACGTGGAAAAATTACCGTGCGTAAATTTAATGTTGTTTTTCTAATAGATCTATAACCTGGAAAAGCTGTTGGTGTAATCGGGTCCGGTGTTGTGATGGGATCGGGCGTCGTGACTTCATTACTAACACATCGAATATCGTTATAATCGGCGTCTGTCCATGAGTTTGTGACAAAACTAAAATATCCCCAAAGTCCCGAAGCTAACGACTCGAGCAAACATGAATCTTCCAGTTGATCCGACAAATGGCCATAAATATAAGGTTGAACATTTGGACCCGAAAGCTCATTCATTGTAATATCCCAATTGTTCACCGCCGAATTGAACGACAAAAAGTAGTCGCCATCGCTCTGCTGGTAGTAAGATTTTCCATTGTGGAAAAAACCGGGCACAATGTTATAAAAACCGGCACGATCTTCATGTCCTTGAATATCACCGACCAGTACTTTATGGCAGCATTCATCGGAAGTTGTTGATGTTGTTGCTGTTGTCGCTGTTGACGCCGTTGTTGCAGTTGAAGCCGTTGATGCTGTGGACGCCGTGGTTGTTGGAGTTGTTGTCGTTGCTGTTGTTGTAGTCGTAGTTGTTGTTGTCGTGGTTGTCGCAATTGGTATTTTAGTTTCAATCCAATCCATAAACTCCGACACTTGTGTATAAACGCCTTACTTTCAAGATTGAAATGGGCTCTAAAAGGTGTTGTTTCAAAATGGTCCTATTGCCTCTACAGGACTTCGGACAAAAAAATAAATAAAACTATTAGCATGGTATTCACTGTTGTCGAAAACCCTTCTGTGCCAAATTTTCGCTTAATCAAGAATCTTGAAATTTCGACCGGTTTTTATACCTAACCACTAGCTTCCGGTACCGGTACTAGCTTCTTCCGGTACTAGCTTCCGGTTACTGTAAATTAGCCGATATACCGGGGTCGACTCTTATTTTTTCAAAATTTTTGGGAATACCAATCTCCATTACTTAATAGAGTTGTCTGGCCACATTTCTATTTCAACCTTTGCCTGGATTGCCTTGCGAAGCACAACCAATGCCCCATGATACAATACCGTACTGTATGGGTTCTCCGTTTTGAACGCAAATAAGTGGCCCACCACTGTCGCCCTGGCACGAATCTCGCCCGCCATTCAAATGACCTGCACAAAATTCCACATTTGGATGAAATTTATCCGTTGTTGATGATGCGGCGTTTGACTGACAGTAGTGGTCGGAATAAATGTTCACATTAACCGATTGTAACTGCCATTAGGGTAAACGTCTTATTTTTTCAGTACAGTCTTAACCCCGATGTGGGACTTTGTTTAGTTTGACATAAAAATTGTGGCCACTGTGTTTTCCCAATAAGTTGAAGAGAATTTTTTTGTAAATCTTAATGAATTTGTGGTCTCTCCCATTTAATTTATCGAACAACGCTTTTTTGAAATAACATTTTTTTTTTCAGAAAACGTTTTCTAGAAAAGACGGCGGTGCCAAAATTGTGTACCCAAACTGTTGTGCCGAACCACCGCCCGACTCAAGTGCGCCCCATCCCGCCACAAAACACTTATTATTGCTGCGAGTTCGAAGAAAATCGGGTTGAATATGATTTCCATTTTCGGGCAAACAGACAACGTCGACATTTTGATTCATTTGAATATTTTCAACTCGAACGAGACAAATATCATTCGAGAAATCATTGTTACCATAGTCAGGATGCACTATCATTTGTAATACAGACCGTTCTTGAGCATTTGCCAAGTTACTTACAACAGAAATGCAAATCAATGTTACAATTGAAAAAAAAATACAAATGCAATCAACTTTTTCCGAATGAAAGTCATTAAAAATATTGATTTTTAGGCCACTAATTTTTTCCAAAGAGCAATTCCTATTGAATATTACTAAAATTAAACGTTTTCAATAAATTTGTAAAAGATAAATTCAACAAAAAACTAATTTTTTAGGTCTTTGTCTAACATTATGTCTAAGATTATGTGTTTTTATTATCTATTTTTGAAAATCCAGAAAAGACTCTTTTTGTGCAAAATTAAACCAACCTGATTTTAAATTTATTATTTATACTTTTATGATCGATTTTTAAACTTATATTAATGATAATTTATATCTCTGCCTTTTATCATGATGCCCGACAATAACGTAAGGGTCTTTTCCCATTGCGGGTTCACAACAGTGCGCAGCAGTTAAAACCCACTCACTGTTGATAATAGAGGCCCCACAGGCAATAAAATTATTCCAAGCAAAAGAAGCAATCCACTTCCAGGAATGTGCCATTGCCTCATCACCTCCGACAATTCGTGATAATTCACCCGAAAATTTGTTGCCTTTGTATGGTTATTATTTAAACAAAATATGCGTTCGTTATTTGAAGCTATGTCACACAGCCTATGTGTCTATAGAGGGGTGGGTTATAAGGTCTTAAGAAAAAAAAATAAGACCTTAAAAGCATGTTCAAAAGACCATAACCATACAACCATTTTCCGAAAACTACGACCCTAAGACACCATATATCTTAGCACATCATGCCTTAGTACACTATAAAAAACATTCAAAAGACATAATTTGTATAGGTATAAAAAATCTGCCGCGGAGAATGAATAAATTTCCATCCAAAAAAGTGTAAAAACATTATTTTACTGATTTCATTTCATGTTCCAAAAGCACATCTTTAGTAATATTGCGTAGTAAAATTACTTTATGATGTAAAATTGTATGATCAGTATTTTTAATATAATAACCAACTTTACAGTCAGTGCCCTCCGGTATCAGACATTCGGTACAAGAGTCTGGCGGGCCTCGATCCAAACAGTACATATTATCTCCGGGTACATTGATCCAACTTTCGCCACCCCAATAGTAAAAATCTCCCGTGTAATCCCTCGGAATGCATATTTCTTGATTATACGGGGCGTCCAGCCTACCCAGGGATCGAAATATCAATCACAAATTGTGTGATTTTAGCGTGATTGTGAATGATTTTGTTTTTGGTTTGACCTTAGTTAGTGTGATTCACTTCATTTGGTCATTGTGATTTTGTGATTTTCGCGTGGTTTTGTGATTTTAGCATGATTTTTGCGATATTATGAGCGGAAATTTCCCACTCACGCCAAAATCACTTTTTTTGTGATTTTAGTCAATTTTTTTGAATCATACCATGATTTTCGCATGATTGTGATTAAAACTCTTGTGATATTGTGACTTGCGTGATTTTTGAGTCACTCAAATTGAGTGTGATTGAGCTTTGGCCCAAATCACACGTTTTTTCGATCCCTAAGCCTGCCATAAACATATGCGCCGACGGAAATGCCCGACAATTGGCCACTGGTTAAATCCCAAGACTGATATTCGGCATTGTATGAAATAAAGTAATTGCCGCCAACTTGTTGAAAATACTTTTTATCGTTGTGAAGGCTGTTTGCCACGACGTTATAATCACCACCGACATAATTATATCCCGGAATATTTGTGATAGTCATCGTTTGACAACAAATCTCATCACCGGTGCACTCGTATGACCCCCAGGTGTTAACACAGGTCTCGTCGCTAGCACAATTTGATGTGCCACTTTTACAGTTTTTTAAATGAACAGTTTATCGAAACGATTTTGTCAAAAAAAAATATGTCGCCAAAAAAAAAATGTTTCGCCAAACAAAATATTCCGTCAAATAAGATATTTCGCGGAAAAAAAAATTTTTCGTCAAAATATTAGCGATTACTTTGTCTACCGAAAATCAATAATTTATTTAAAACCCTGTAATAATCGTTCTGAAATTAAATGCGTGTATTACACGCTGTGGACACCCTCACTAATGATTTTTGTCATTGAGCGTGTGATTGGACCGTTTCCCCACGTGAGCGGGAGTCAGACCAATAAAAACGAGCAAAAGTATAGGTTGTCTGTCTTTTTTTTTGCTCGGAATATTTCCACGATTGGAAGTTCATACAAATTTCTATGTAATATAGGTAAATAAATATATAATAAAATATTCTAATATTTTCCAGATTGTTATAAAAAAACGACCTTTGGCATTCGTTGACATCAACACAAAAAGTGCTTTCGGCGGAATCGAAAATCATTCCGACATCACAGGCAAAACAATTAGACTGGAGACATTTACAGACGGATACATCATCATGGGTGTCACAGTAAGATTGGCAATCTGATACCTCTTGCTGTGTGCAATCTGTGAATTGTGTGGTAGTTGTCGTAGTTGTAGTAGTTGTTGTTGAAGAGGTCGTGGTCGGCGATGACACTTTAGAAACGGGTGGGCATTATTTATTTCAAAAAAAAAAACAATTAACAAATCATTATTACTGGCATAAAGTACCACAGTCTCTTTTGATGTGCACGTTTTTCGGAAATGCACTTCTAAAGAACGGGCAAAGCCCATCATTTCAGATTTCTACTCTTGGCTTCGTCAAGATATCAAGGCCTACGCATGTCTTATAATTTCATTTGTATAAAAATGTAAGTCTATGAAAAGTGGTTTATTTAAAATTTGCTTATTTATTTACATTATTAGGCACGATCTAGACGGCTCGGTAGCGCCTAAAGTGTTCTCTTCTCGGGGTGTTTTGGGTAAACATGCGGACAGCTAAAGATTATCGACGGAATATATATTTTACTCGATTCCACAAATTTTGAATTTTTTACCGAAAATAAGTTTAATTTAGATTTTAAAAATATCGCGTGAATTTGTAGCCAATTCATGCCGCTCCTGTCGGTGTAGTAGGTGTAGCTGTCGATTGGGTTGTTGTCGGTGTAGTAGTTGTTGTCGTTTTTGTAGTTGTGGCGCCATTATCATTACAATAAATTTCGCCTTCGTCTGGATTGGTCCAAGAATCGGTAACAAAATCCCAGTATGCCCAGTAACCAGTGTTTAAATCTTCTTGGAGGCAATTTTCGTTCTGATTGACTTGTCCATACATATAAGCTCCGTCGGCTTCGCCAGACAACCCATTGTGGGTTAATTCCCAATCTTGGTACTCGCTAAATTAGAGTTCAAAATCGACTTAGCACTGTATTTTAAACAAAAAATCTACATTTATAAAACAGGGGTCTGGTTATAACGTGGTACTCACAAAACTGACTTGATTTTATAACCATTTGAAAAAAAAACTAAAATGTTGGAAAAAAAGTTCATGAAAATGATGCCTTTTTCATAATTTCATTGAAAAAAGTGTAAAAAGACATGATTTCTATGGACAAAATCTGCCAGATTTGAGCGCAAAAAACTGACTTGATAACAGACCCTTGTACAGATAGACGCCTTTTTGACTCGCGGGCATTTTCGAGATAAAAATTTCAACGCCAAATTTGACGCCAGTTGATAGTCAAAGACACAGTAAATATGATTTTGAACCTTCTGCTAAATGATATATAATATGTGTCGCCGACTTCCTTCTGGTAATAGAATCTTCCATTATGTGAACTTCCGGGTACTATAACATAATCTCCGGCCCTTTCTTCATGACCCCGAATCGTGTCACTTATATGTACTCTTTGACAGCAATCAGCAGCTAAGTAATAAATGAAAGTTTGTTTATGTTTTTAAATAGTGATTCTTGAAAAACTAACCGGATGCGGTAGTTGTTGTTGTTGATCGGGTGGTTGTCGTACTTGTCGTTGTTGTTGTCGACGAAGTGCTCGAAAAAGTGCCAGTTGAAGTTGCTACAATACTACAGATTTGCGGAGTTTCGTCGGAGTAATCATCGCAGTCAAAGATACCATCGCTTAATGATCAGATTATTGTCTTTCTGTAGACTTAAACTGTATTGTAATTGTGTAAAACGCACAAAAAGGGCTCGCCGGTCCAATCTACCGGTATGTTTAGACCCTTACAGCCATGCACATATATCCGTAAGGGTTAATTTGTGCAACTATTTCTGCAGCTCTGATAGTCGTTATGTACAGTACAAAGTCTACGCAAATAAACTCACAGTCTTTGGCTAGCTCACGAATCTGATGATAACGATCTGGGTAATCAAATCAGACGTGTTTTTCTACAATAGTTTTCACCGGCCAAAACAGCATAGTAATAAAGATATTTTTCAGAAATTATTAGAATATGCGAATTTTAAAACATTTTCTTCTTTTGTGGGGTTTTAGTTGTCAAGATACGGCGTTGGAATGTAATGTTTTGGTTAACCAGTATCAAGATATAGCAAAAAATTATGAACAGTGTCTTGTGGAAAAAGCTGAGCAAATCGGGGAAATACGGACCTTGCAAGGGTTAATTACCTCTGGATTGGAAATGCAAATCTCGAATCTTCGACAAACTTTTGGGGAGAAAAATATCTTAATGTCAACGGAAATAAAGAATCTTGCCGCAGATAACGAAAAATGTGGCATCAGGTTTGATATTTTATGAAGAATTGTTGCGTTTGTTACTTTAACTGTCGTGCGCTATATGGACCAGATCTGGTCTCTAGAGGATTTTATTCAATATTGTTCGTTAACGGTTAACGTTCAAGTAAAACGCCCAACGGATTATAAATTAACTCTTAGGGGGAAGGAGTTTTTGGGAACCCCTAGGGGGAAAATGCGTGTAAATAAACACGCACTTAAAAAATCACATTAATTATCCTAATTAGACTCTTTTATCAATGCAGATAAGAGAAACGATATTTCGTTTCGGGCTAGTTCTAGCCATCATCTAATTAGGGTAAAAATATATTTACGACTCTTGGCCATGTATGGCCCACATGTCGCTCTTGTATATTTGGGAATGGCGGGCTTTTTAAAAGTGATTTCTAAGTGGCGCATTCTTCACTTTTTTCTCTAATTTGAGAATAAAAACGTTCTCAGTTTTTATAAAAATTATTTTGCTTTTACCCCTCTCTCAAATTTCTACGACTGAATTTGTTTATTAATTAAATTGAATTCTGTCGATGCGTGATTTAATTCTAGAAAATAATTACCCTTACTCGCATTCGCTCGTGCGTGCTCCTATTTAATCTTTTATTATAATAACTTACCATTGGTATTACCAACTTGGTAATCAATATTTCTTATACAAATACTCATTGTCTGATTCTTCCCAATAATTCAAAAAAAATGGTTAAGCCAAGTTGTAGAGCTCGTCAAACTACGTCGATCTGACTATTCAGAAATTGATTTGGGCCACCAGGGCCCCCTAGAGAGCTGTTTGAAATCTACAACCTACGCAAAAAATAATACCGTCCATCGAATTTTCTCGAAAAGTTGAGGGGGGTCACCAATACCCGTTTTGCCCTACGGGGCCTCCATATGCCTTAAATAGACGAAAAAACAAGTTGCGTGTCTATTTACACGCACTTCCCCCTGGGAGTTAAGCACCGAAATCACGTTTTTTACAATTAACTGTTTTTCTGTATTAACCCATCGGCCTCATACTAGAGCAAAAAAACCCAAGCATATAGTCTAAATTCTGTTTTCTAAATATATCTATAGATATCCATATGGAACATATTATTCTTGCGTTTTAACTATTTTTTATCATTTAAAAAATAATCTTTGAATTTACATGACAGTTAATGTCCAGACACACCGTATTTTTTAAGATTTGGAAATCGGCCCAGTAGTTTGGATGTAATCAGGAAAACGAGTTTGGACCAGGTCTGGTCCGTATGGCGCACACCGCTTACGCATTTCATGGTGGCGCAGGAGAGTTAATGGAAATTATAATTTTGAAATTATTATTGTGAAAAATGTGCATCACAGATTTTGATAGTCAAATTGGCTCCATTTTGAAATTCAGTCACTACTACTACTAGTATTAGACCTAATATAGTAAATATTTAGAGGCAAAAACCAAGAAGAAGAGTTGGAAAAATTTAATGACAATATCTCTGCATTACAACGACAACAAAACGACTTACGCATAAAAATGTCTCAAAGTGAAAACCACATAAAGGTTATACGAAACTGGCTGATTTTTTAATTGAGTATGCATTTCAGTTTTTTGTAAATCCTTATTCCCAATGGGCCGTTTTTTTGCCAAAAAATCACCCAGTACGGTCGGCTAGTTTTTAAGTTGTACGTGTATTACAATTTATAATAACTTATTTAGCTAAATATTTTATCAATTTTTAGGGTTTGCTAAGCACTAAAGACGACAATGGAAAACTACAAATATTGGATAATGAAGTCAAAAACTTAAATGGGAAACTTGCCGGGATCAACGACCAATTTAAAGATATTCAACAAAAGTTAGATAACCACAAACCGGAAGTCGCAGTGCATTTTACCGCATCTATGTATGGAGCCACTAGGACACGGACTTATCTTATTAAAATTTTCATAGTAATGAAATTATACATAAATGTAAATTGACATAAATATTCTACGTATGGATCCCTTTGCCATAATAAATTATGGGACGTTAGTTATAACTTATAACTATAAAATTGAAAGCGCGCAACAAAGAGCTTATCAAACAACCGGTACAATGGTTTTCCCCCATGTTATCGCCAATTATGGAAACGTTTATAATGAAAAATCTGGCCATTTTGTCGTTCCTTCGGATGGAGTATATTTTATTTCATTTGGACTAACTACTTATACTAGTAGTGATACTCATGCAGGACTAATGGTAAATGACCAAGATATATGTCACCCGGATGGTTCCGGTGGTAATGTCCATCTTGGCTGTAGTATTACCATTCAAATGAAAACAGGTGATGAGGTTTTTGTTAAACTTGACGGTGGAATATTATGGGTAGGGAATTCGGGTGATACTACAAACAGACATTCAAATATATTCACAGCTTTCAAAATATCTAATTTATGAAACATAATTATAGAATTAGAAATTTAAAATACTAATAATAGTTACTAGCCCAGTTTCTAAATTTGGTAGTTTTTAAAAGATTCACTCTTGTCTGTACGAAACACTGCATCACTGAATGTATGGAAACAATAATAATAAGCAAACTTTTTAACAACACTTTCAAAAACACTACATAAAAAATATTCACCAAGACTTTAATAAATCATTTCACTGACAGTTGTTTACATCGTTTTACTCATACTGTGAAAACCTCTATGTATATTAAGTTTTGTACACATATCAAAAACATTCAGTGAACACATCATTCGTAGTGTTCCTTCTTGTTAAATCCGCATATCACCTTATAACGACCACCCCTGTATTATTTGGGCACACATTTTCTATTTTGCTTACCATGCACGATTGTGCAAATACTTTCTCCCATTGGCGCATGTTCGAGATGGTAACGGATTCGGGCAGAAATTCTCATACATTTTTTGCAACTGAAACGCATCCTCAGAAGACATTCGTGAAACACGTGGGTTTTGAACGCCAAGACCAGTATTCACATCCGTGATTGCATAGAGGCCGGCTGCCGACGCAGCTGATGTCTACAGCAGGGTATGTAAGTTTTTGAGATATTCACAAGATATTACTGTAATATATTTTATATTATATTTTATTGGTGTATATTTAAATTAATTAGAAAAATTAATTTTTTATACTAACAATTTTATAAAAAAAAGTAACTAAAAATTGAACCTAAAATTTAAACCCTGGTCAGAAATGCGGTCGCTCCATAGTGCATAACGGATTTTCCATCATAAGGTGAGTCCGTCTCGAACCAATTTTCGAGCTCCATTTTGTCGAAATTATGTTCCATATCGTCTTGAATATTTTCCCAGTGTATATTTACATAATTATCGCGATCTGGTCTTTCTTGTTCATGATTTAATCCCATTGCGTGCAAAAACTCGTGTGAAATGACGGATTTGTGCAAGCAGCCATATGACATGACACCGGTGCCCGGGGCCAGATTTAAAAAATTGTTCTGGTCGTACGAACCAATATAACCAACGTGGGACACACAACCTCTATTGGGGTCATCATGTACTTCAATATAGTGGCTGTGGGCTAAGAAAATATCTTTAAAGTCTAATACACCACCTAACCATTCCAAATCCACTTTTAAAACATTTTTATTTCAAATGCCAACTGTTATTTCAAATAAAAAACTTCCATGTATAGGAGCCGATTTTACTCAAAATTAGCGGCCTGGCCTATTTTGTGCGTAGAATTCGAATATGGGTTACATTTTTACACGTCGGAATGGACATATCATATGTCACATATGAGTTTTCAATGAGTTTCGCATAGTGCGAAGGCGTAAACCCTGGAAAAAATTTGGGCAAAAAAGTGTTATTTCAAATGCAAATTGTTATTTCAAATGGTTTTTTCAGTAAAATCAGCAAAAAATCACCTTGGGCATCAGTATCATCAACCCATTTAATACATCCGTGCATATAGTCGGTACTGACTTCCTCCATTGTAGCTGCAATAAATTCGCGTGCACCACTGTACTGTAAAAATGCCCCAGTTGCATATCTGTACGGTACAGCCAGGTATGATCGTGTGTCAATCCCATCCAAATTACCCGGCCATCGTGCCTGGCCGTTATGTACAGTGTCCACAATCGCCGCTTTCTCACTGTTTACCTTATGGGCCATAACCATCATATGTGTCATATCCATTCCTGACTGGTCCAATGCTGCGGCCTAGTTTTCCGTTCAAAATTTTGACATATTTATTCATAAGGTGCAAATTACGTTTTACGGGGAAAACACAAATGTAATCAATTTGCTCTGAAGATGCATATCTGTGAAAACTCTGCGAGATACAGTGCAAAACTCGNACTTGGAAACTCTTTGTGCGCAAAAAATGCAAAAAAGTGAACATCGAGAAGGATTTTTTAAAAACATCAACCTGGAAAAAGTGCACATCGAGAGGTTTATTTGAAAAAAAATGGTCTGAAAAAAGGTGCACATCGAGAGATATTTACAAATTTTTGTGAAAAAGTGCACATCGAGAGGGACATGCACATCGAGAGAGTGCACATCGAGAGACCCCTGACTGTATTTGAAATATCACTTTTAAACATCGTTATTTCAAATGTGAACTGTTATTTCAAATAAGGTCGGGCCTATTTTGTGCTTAGGATTCAAATATGGCCCATATTATATGGGTTACAGTTTAAGGGGTCTGACGGGCGTGTGAGCTTTAAACGGGTTTTAAACTAGTGCGTAGGCGTAAACCCTAACATAAAACGTGTTATTTACAATTCAAATTGTTATTTGAAATGGTTTTCAAATGTCTTTTTCTATAAAATGTGCTAAAAAATCACCTTGGGCATCAGTATCATCAACCCATTTTATACATCCGTGCATATAGTCGGTACTGACTTCCTCCATTGTGGCTGCAATAAATTCGCGTGCACCACTGTACTGTAAAAATGCCCCAGTTGCATATCTGTACGGTACAACCAAGTATGACCGTGTGTCAATGCCATCCAAATTACCTGGCCATCGTGCCTGGCCGTTATGTACAGTGTCCACAATCGCCGCTTTCTCACTGTTTACTTTATGGGCCATAACCATCATATGTGTCATATCCATTCCTGACTGGTCCAATGCTGCGGCCTAGTTTTCCGTTCAAAATTTTGATATACCTATTGATATACAAATTGTATTTATTCATAAGGTGCAAATTACGTTTTACGGAGAAAACACAAATGTCAGCAATTTGCTCTGAAGATGCATTTCTGTGAAAATTCTGCGAGATACTTCTCTGCGAAAACCACAATTTTTTATCTAGGAAAAAAAAATTGGCAAGATGCCGCGCTGCCAAAATGCGATCCTACAATCAATCAGACAACGATACTGGGGTGATTTTTGATATTGTTGCGAGCAAGAGATAATCCCATACAAAATGACCGCATATACCGATAAATCGCTCGTTCATAACAAAACTCAAAATCAGTACGGTAGTGGAAATTAAATGACATGCTTAAAAACGGCCGGACTAACTTTATGAACGCACGGTAGTTCCAAACCGAATTTACAGAACGAATTTAGAACGTGAGCCTGTTCCGGCGTCCAAACTCGATCATTCCAGCTCATATGGTCAAGTGGGTGGCCTGGCTAGAGGTCGACAAAAATGTTTACCCTATTAAATTCGAATTTACCAACAACGAGTAAATTCGAGAAACCGAAAAAAGGTTTATTTTACCCAACCAAACTTATATAAATTACCTGTGAATTCTAAATAGGGTGAAACATGCCGACCTCTGGTCCTGGGGGCATAGGCACATGGCCACCAACAGCAGCTGCCATATTCTCTATCAGTTCTACTATTATATTTTATCTCAAATTAATTGCAGTTGTTTTTGAACTATTTTGTAGTGCAATCAGAGACCTTTAATGGTGACGCTATGCAATGACCTAATCCATGACGAAACGTGTTTATTCTAATTGACGCCTTTTTTAATTTATTCAGGGTCCTGAACACGGCTTGGAAAAATCGGCTTATTTGTTGGGCCTAGCTAAGGTAAGCCAAAATTTCGCATTAGCTTACGTTGGCTTTGGTTCCATTAACTAGGTTCTACATAAACTTGTTCTCCACTGGGATAACAAACTTGTATCCCTCCCCTTTTCACTTCTTTGCCGTTTCTAAATAAAAGAAAAAGTTACTGTTTGTCATGGCTGAGGAATTCTAACGGGCTTTGGGGGGGGGGTATAGGAATTTTAGTTAAACATAATTTTTTTCAAAATTTCTGCAATCGAGGTCAGATTGCGCCCGATTTTGGCCTTTTTTGGCCTTTTTTCGCGATCAAAAATTGAAAGTCGTTTTTTTTCCACTTTCTGGTTGAAATTTGATTTTCACCATGCCTGGACCAAATTTAAATTGCTAATAAAACTCGTCAAAACACATTAATGTGAGTGTTAGTTTGATAGGTAAACAAAACTAACGCGATTTGATCCATTAGACGGCGCCAAATACAGATGGCTAGTTATTACTGGCCCAGTTAATGTTAATTGATTTGAAAGTTTACAAGCTCTGCTCACTTGGCCCTCTAATGGAGTGAATCGCCTTATTTTTTTTAACTTGACGAACTAGTTACCACACACAGTAGCCTACTGTCAGTAGGAAGTTATAATTTAATTATTTATTCAGAGACGACAGTCAATTCTGTGATATATTTCGTGCTAATGCAACAATATTGCTGGCCTGTTTGACCAATGGCATGTCGATCATCTGTCCCCGAAATGTAAACGCGCCCTTGCCCGACATCTCGTGAACAGCGAACTCTTCTAGCAGTTCATTGGCCCAATCGATTTTGGCCTGTGCCGGTGAAAAAACATTTTGAACAATTTCGATATTATTTGGATGTATCACTTGCTTTCCAGTAAAACCTAAATCGGCGCCTTGTTGTGCATTTTGCTCGAGACCCTCGAGATTTTTGAAGTTTATATAAACCATGTCGATTGATTGCAAATTATAAGCGCGTGCGTGCGTCACAACGGACTGCCTGGCAAACATTAACTCCTCGCCGCCTTCACTTCGATTTGCACCAATCGACGCCACGAAATCATCACTGAATAGGCAATTAATATCCATATCATTCTAGATTATCTAAATCCTTATTTAGGAAAACTAAAATTTTCGGTCACATAAAATATTTTATTTGTTCACTACTGCCAAAAATAAGCATCAAAGTGTGCTAGAGGTATCACCCAACAAAAATCTTCTCATAGGAGTTAACTGTTGATTAACATGTGGTGAGTGTTTATTGCTAAAGAATCAAAACACGAGTATAAAATAAAAGTGGGGAAAATATAAATAAGGCATACGCTTGCTATAGAGATGCGAATAATATTTTGTATTTTGGTTTCCGCGTTTGCGGAGCTGAACACGGTCGATAAGGCCCATATTGGGCCGTCGATGGAGCAATTTGTTGAACTTAAAAAAACTATCGGAGATTTTATGGCAAAGAATAAAGTTGGAGGGGCTACTATCTTCTTCAATGCGAATCAAGACAAGAGTAAAGGTGGTTTTGTTTTGTAGGCCCAAAATTTGACTTTTTAGTACGTAAAACTATTTTCAAAAAACAAAAATCTATAAAAGAAAGTTTTTACTCCGGTTTACATAGGCCCTCAGCGATGAATGTTAGAGAATTGGGAAGTGAGTATGATGAATAGCCTATTCCGAATAGGCCAGAGTACAACCCTGCGCTGTTATGTTGTCACCCGTTATCATGCAGATTTTCCCCTTGACACCATTATCTGGTAGATTATTAATAGCGCATGGGTTGTACATGAGTTATTATGAATTTATAAATTCCAATGATTAGATGTTTTTTAATAATAACTTTTAACTGAAAAATATTATTGAGCCTTCAAAATGTAAAACCACTAAAGGAAATTTGATGTCAAAACGAACCGGTTCACCAATTGCTTTTCGGCGTGTTACCGAAGGAAGCAGCGGGTATAACGGGGCAACCGGCATTTTCACCGCTCGATCACCCGGCATTTATCAATTCTCATTTTCGTTATACAAATCCGTGGCCGCTCAAAAATCGCCATTTTTTCAAGTCGAAATGGTAAAAACATCAAGACTGAAGCAAAAGAAAGAAATCCTTTGTGGTGCGATTTCCGTCGAGGGAAAGGGTACCGTGGGTTGTACCGCTAATACCAAACTGGCACCTGGTGATACCGTGTGTATTTACTTTAAACAGGGCACCTACTTTCAACATCCGTACAATAACTTCAGTGGGGTTAGAATTGGTGACGCTAAAATCAACTTTCGAATGCCAAAACCCGCATCAAAACCTATCCGCGTACCGAAACCTGCACGTGTTACGAAGCCCGCACGTGTACCCAAGCCTGCGCCTGTAACGAAATCTGTACCTGTAACTAAGCCTGTACCTGTATCAAAACCTATTAAAAATTAAAAGTTGCAAATACACTCGAAAGATGGAAACCCGTATTATTTGTTTTAAACAACTTAAACTAATTGGATCCCAGATTAATAGATACATCGGTCGGCAGAAGTTGAATTGGGATAAAGTACAAACTAAAGAACTTTTGCTATTAATATTGTAGTATATGAAGAAAAGAGAATTTGTCGAAAACTGAGACCTTCAGATAATAAAGTGAAATTCGCAACGTTTGATAAATTCCATGTCTGAAGATACAGCCCCATACTATTACAGTAGTGACCTTAAAGTGCCTTTTTCCGGAACACAAAAGTGGGATCTCTGTACTCTTAATTCATATAAGAAGTTTTTAATTGTGTACATTATAGCAATTCAGACTACGCCAAATAAGTTCACAAACCAGAAATTTGAATATTTTAAACAAACATTCCTCAATCATGTACACTTGTAAAGAGTGTTAAGTTATCAAGTGTTACTAAACCCTGAGTCGATAAATTATTCTTACCTGCCGAAGACAACGCATTCATGTGAAACAAGACTATTGTTCCCAAGCGTTTCAAATGAAGATCGCATATTGAGCAGTCCAATTGCAGTTTCAATGAATGATACTAGAGGAATAGGCTTTGAGAGGGTTTTTTTTTTAATTACCCTGTGCATACACATCAACTGTCTGAGTTTGGCAGCGGGGTTTTTCGGAGAAAAGGTTTTTTGGGGAAAAACAAAATATTGCATTTAAGAGTGGGAAACACCCATTTTTCTTGAAAAAGGTGTGATCAGGAAATACTACTTTTCTATGAAAGTACGGTAACAATTAATCTTAAACTATGCATGTCGCTACAAAAGTGTTTTTCGGACCATGTTATGAAAAAAAATAAAACCATAACTCAACACATATGCCCCTCACAGCGCTCTTTCGTAGATCAAAAATACATTTTAAAAATGGTCCCACTCCTACACGGTTTAATTTAATAATTTTTCACAAAAACCATTCGAACGGAAACGTCTTACTCTATAGGGAACATTGGGGCGTTTTTTTTTCTAAACCAAAATTTTCCTTCAAAATTGTATTTTTGTCATTTTTTGCCAAAAATGATGATTTTGGGTCCAGAAAAATTCGTTTTAAAAGAATACTGTTCGTTTTCTTAAAAAACGCCCCAATGTTCGGTGATGCCCTATGTATTATCTCTTAAATCACGCCGAAAAAACATGAAAAAAGTAAAAACTGTAGTAGTGGGACGCTTCAGAGCAAAAAATTAGTTCNATTAATAATATAATTAATTATATTATTAATAGCCGCTCAAGTTAATTTTTTCTAGAGTTTTCGCTCGATATTCGTCTTTTTGAACTTGGAAATACCGCCTATAGATTTCATACGCATATTACTGGATATCAATGTGCATGAAAACGAAAATAAACATAATGTCATTGGTAGGGTGTTTCCCACTCTTAAGGGCGTTTTAAGAGCAGCTCGTTTGAAAGGCCTATTTGAATTTCCCTGCAAAAACATATTCTTCGAAAAGCCATTTTCGAATTTTCCTCGAAAAAAACATTTTTGTATTTTCCCCGAAAAATAATTTTTGGAAATTTCCCCGAAAAATGTTTCTTCCTAAGACAGGAAAAATTGTTGTCCGCAAAAAAAAATCATTATAAGAAAACCCGAGCTTGGTTAATATTTCATCGTGCCATGAACATTCTTTAACTGTTTCATTTAAAAGGTCTAAAAACTCTTCAGCTTCACAAGAAGAGTCAATTTTGGGCAGAAGAATACATGAAGGGGCCTGTTGTAGTCGGGGCAGGACTTTCAGATCGTCTGGCAATAATCCCGAACTGACGGAGTTAAATCGTATACCAATTTGCGTCGTAGGGAGATTAGCGCGAAATGAATCGTACATTTCAACAATATTTTTCCGCGCTATTTCTTTGGCAGTTATCGCAACGCCATCCTCGATATCTAGTAGATTATTTAAAAAAATAAATTTCATAAAAAATTTTTCGTCAAAAACAATTCGCCAATCAATTTTATCCATCAATATTTCGACATTTATGTTTTTCAAGAATTTATAAAAATTAATTGGCGAGTTGTTTTTCATACGAATATTAATATATATTAGGGATCAAAATTAAGGAGATGCATTTATGTGAACTCTATACAGACTGTCACGCAAATGCGAACTTTTTTTTGCTCCGTAAAACCATCCGCAGAATGTCGTTTACCGTGATTGGCTCTTAGTAGGCAACTAGCTTTTAGTATAAAACACGAAAATGAATATCCAATAGGCGCGCGAGTATTGGAGGCGCTCTCCAGAAACGGCTGTAATTGGTCCGAGGTTCTTGAGCCCTCACGCGCGCCACACAACGGATGGGTTTTTGGAGCAAAAGAAAAATTCGTATTTGCATGACAATCCGTAGGGTCTATAGTGTAGACTCTATACACTGGATAGTATGTACCCCGTGCGGTGCAGGGCCTGCGTAGAAGTATTTTCAAAAAAACGGCAACATAACTGCGTAGTGGGTAGACGAGCTTACTAAAATGTAAATGATGAAATTTCGCAAAATATAAGATGAAACATTACGAAAATCTGACGAAATATTACATTCCCGTGCTACATAACTGCGCAGGGTGTACTGGAATCAAGAACACAATAATCTTACCAAGGGCTACAAAATCCGGCTTTTTAGATCCTTGTAATGATGCTAATTTGTTAATTTTTCGAACATCTGACGCGGGCGTATAAAAAAGGGCTCTTCTGGGCCAAAGTTGGCGTATCTGAGAGGCCATTTTTTAGGGTCTCTTTAGCTGTCACCCGAGGGTTAAAAAAGTAGTATTACTCGGACAAAGTTCAAGTTCACGTTTTTTTCTTTTATTTTTGTTTATCAAAAGGTTGACTTGTGGCTCGAATGTCATCAGCCAATCAGCTTAAAGCTCCATTCTCCATTCAACCAATCGCATTCCCGAAAAAACGAAAGAAAACGACCAAAAAATTCAGGATAAATATTTTTGTTTCACTTGAGCCGATATATTCAAAGAAAAAATATTTATTTTAAAATAAGACAGAGAAACATGTCCATTATTGTATTATAATGTGTTTTTTGCGTGAAAAATTTTTTTGAAAAAAAGAGAAAAAAATGGCGGACCGTGGTGTTGCTCAGTTATTAAAAACCCTTGACCCAACACCGCCTCCGACAAATATCAGAAAAAAGGAGAATGAGGTAAGTACCTGAAAATTCGGGAAATTTTTAATGGTCCCGGTCGTTCATAAGGTCACACATGTCTTGGCTCAATAATGACGTCTATCGAGAAAGTACAATTATTATGTTTTCCAGAAAAAAACAACTAATTCAATGACCCGGGTCGACCCGTCAGAGAAAAATGTCGAATCGTTCAAAAATCTCATAGACTTGACCTTATAACCGGATCATCCCCATTTTTTATTTGCCTTAGAATTTTCCTGAATATATCGAGATACAGTGGCGGCTGAGAGAATGTTCTTTTGAATTTTTAAGGTGAATAAAAACGGGGATGGTGCGGTTATAAGGTCAAGTTTATGGGCTGTTATAAGGTTGCTGCTTATAGAGTACAAAGAACGTGTATATAAAGACAAGGTTACAGCCAACACTTGTATGCTGTCCCATAATTTAGAAATATAAACCCCTAAACCCCTAGATATTACCGTCTCGTTTGTGAAAGTTGCCAATTGGAAAAAGAGGGTGCAAAAAGTCTTAAGAGAAAAATTGTCGGAAAGTCGNACCCAACACCGCCTCCAAAAAATATCAGAAAAAAGGAGAATGAGGTAAGTACCTGAAAATTCAGGAAAATTTTAACGGTCCCGGTCGTTCATAAGGTCACACATGTCTTGGCTCAATAATGACGTCTATCGAGAAAGTACAATTATTATGTTTTCCACAAAAAACAACTAATTCAATGACCCGGGTCGACCCGTCAGAGAAAAATGTCGAATCGTTCAAAAATCTCATAGACTTGACCTTATAACCGGGTCATCCCCATTTTTTTATTTCCTTAGAATTTTCCTAAATATATCGAGAAATATACAACTGGATGCGAGAACGTTTTTTTGAATTTTTTAAGGTAAATAAAAGAACGGGGATGGTCTGGTTATAAGGTCAAGTTTATGGGCTGTTATAAGGTTCCTTCTTATAGAGTAGAAAGAACGTTTATATAAAGACAAGGTTACAGCCAACACTTGTATGCTGTCCCATAATTTAGAAATATAAACCCCTAAACCCCTAGATAGTACCATCTCATTTGTGGAAGTTGCCAATTGGAAAAAATCTTGAGAGAAAAATTGTCGAAAGTCAACACATCGCAAATCTTCACCTTATTTTCAATTTTTTTCAATTAGCACTCTTGCCAAATGAACCGGTGCCCCCAGAAAGTCTTCAATAACAATATTTTTTTCACCAGGTCGTGACATTTCGAAGCCGTCGAAAATCTTCAAATCGATTAAAAAATTTCAACCCCATCGCTCCCGCCGACGACGTAGAACTTCCCACATCTTTTGGATCATGCGGATATCCATTTTTTAACCGACACATTTTTAACACGTCATTTTTTTAACAAGTACACACAAATTTCTCAAATGGTCTTCGACTTCGATAGGATATTTAAAATTCATGCAAGGTCATTGGGTCGTTTTTAGTAGCCCTCTTCGGGCAAAATATATTTAAATTTTACAGTTGTTGGTTATAGGGTCAGCCGTTTTGGCCGCTTTTTGGTCAAATCGTTTTTTTTTGCTTCAAGGTCAAATCAGTTTTTTCAACATAAGTCATGTCTTTTTTGGATTGTTGCAGAATAACAAAAACAAAATCTTGGTTATAAGGCCAAGTCAGTTTTTCAAAATGCATTCAAGGTCAGTTTTTCATTCGATTCCGATTAATAATAATTATATAATCAATATATATGTTAGATATATGTTTTTTTATATAACGTGCTAAAAACCTGATTTTTAATCACTTTCAGGCACCGGGCCAAAATATTTATTTAGAATCCTGTCCCTAATGGCCTAAATGAGGCGAAATCCGACCCGGTAAAACCGAGAAAGATGTCCCAGTCCGATAAAAAAGGTATATCCGAAGGTAGCCAAGGTATTTTTCAAGAGTGTAAACCCTGCCATCGCGTTATAACGGGCGGGGACATTAATATGGAAAATCACAAACAAGGTCGAAAACACCACATTTGCAAAATTTTGTCGACATTGGATTATCGGCAATTTCTGAAGCGGTCAGATGGTGTTCCGGTCGTTCGGGAACTTTTGAAAGTTTTTTTGGAGAAAGCCAAGTAAGTATCTTAATCATACTCCGTTAATAATCATACCAAAATTGGTCAAACCGGGACACTTGATGCGTTGACGCACGGTTTTATTTTATACAGAAACTCAACATTCCAAATTTATATAGAAAATCTAAAATTTCATTTTCGAGAAACTATTGTGGACAAAACCCCAAAAAAAAAATTTTTGTTTGAAAAAAGTGGTACATTTCATTATTTTTCAAAAATCGGCAAACTTCATTTTCCACAAAAAATGCGCCTTTAACGGGCCACTTTTGAACCACATTTTTCGGAGATAACATTGTTCAACCTCTACGCATTGAGCCGTTAACCGGGCGAAGATCCATTTACCGGCCAGTTTTTGAAATTTTATAGTGGCCGGTTAACGGCGCATTCGCTGTAATTAATTAAAATTGTTTCGGAACAGAATTTTTTTTTTATTTGAGCAAAGAAATTCATGATTAATTCATGATTAATATGTTTGCTTTTCCGGTAATTATTTTTTACATTTTTTACCGACAAGTTTTCGAGAGATTACGTTCAAAATATTTCAAATTTTCAGGTTCCCACTTCTGTGCTATGGCTTTGAAAATATAGTTGAAAGGACGGCGGGCGAACAGGTTGTGCTATATGACCGATCAACCGGCAAAGAACATTTTTTACCATTCTATAATCCGCCCGAGGATGGGGAGTTAAATGACCAGTCCCAAAATGCGCCTTTTCCAGAACCCTTTATCAAATGTTTCGAGTTGTTAAATGGCTCCGTGCATCTGGCCGAATCGCTCCGTCTCGCCAATTTTGCCGAGTACAAAAAACTGTCCAATTGGCCATTTTCCTTTGACGAAAAAACGGGAAAGCCGAAAAGCCAGCCGGAGTGGAAACGGTTGGAGGATAAGAAAGCGCACGATTCAATCCAAGAATATTGCCAAGATCAGGCCAAGACGTATTCGGAAATTAAAATCACGAATATTCTCAATAAAGTCCAAGTCGTTGCCGATCTGGATGAATTTGAGATAATCAAGTATGTTAATACAGCATCTTACTTTTTTCAAGGTCAAATTTAGTCTACTCGACGTTTTACATGAATTTCCGCCGTCTTTTCCCCTCATTTTCTAGATTGCCATATTCGAGTTTTTGACGTGCGCAAAAAAAAATTGAGTTTGGCTATCTAGAAAATACGAAATCAAAACGGCGGAAATTCATGTAAAACGCTTCAGCGTACTCAAGTATAATTTAGTACATACGTGTGATTTAGGGTTAGTGATAACCTAAAAAGTAACCTAGAGCGATATATTCTCATATATGAGAATTTTTAAAAAGTTTTGCCTTTCAATGTTCGAATTTTAGGGCCGAAACACAAAAACGACTCTCCGATTTCCAAGAGGAGACGCGATTAGAATTGATCAAACGGGAGCCAGAACGAAAAAAACAAGAACAAAAATTGAAAAAAATTGAGTCGATTGATAAGACGGACAGAAAACGGAGTAGAGATAAGGACAAAAACTCGGTTAAGCCCTTAAAGCCTCTGCCTTCCGCGCCACTAGTGTCGCCAGCTGATTATTACAAAAAACAAAATAACCATCCGCTAGTGGCGCCTCCGCCCCTGACTCACAAGAAAGGCCCGTCATCTGCCCAGCCACTAGTGGCGCCACCGCCCCTGACTCCCAAGAAGGGCTCGTCATCTGCCCAACCACTAGTGGCGCCACCGCCCCTGACTCCGAAAAAGGGTCCGCCATCCGCCCAGCCACCAATGAACGCCCAACATGCCAACTTGGAAGACTCGGCAAAGAATTTGACCCAATTGGGAAATCTGTTATCAAAGGTACATTTACCCTTTTTCGTCAGGTTATATAACTTATAAGGTCAAATCATTTTTTTTTGGATCAAAATACTTTTGAAATACAAATGTTTCAAATTATTTCAATTCAAAATTTCTAATTTGATACACGAAAAAAACAAAAGAAAACTTCTGAAATAAACAGTTAAACAAAATGTCGACACATTAAACTATGAGCGCGAGCTGGGCGTTATTTTTCTTTACAAATCATTTTTCATAAGAGGCTATGCTACGTTGAATGAACTGTTTACCTGGAAAGTAATAATTGAGGACGAAATTGGATAATTATTACTTTTGCCCTGACCAATCACGTCATTTTTCTATATAAATTGTTGAAAATGGTTTTACAACATAAAATAATATCAAATTTATTAAAAAACGCAACATAATCAGTTACACAAGTTACTTTTTAGAGCCTATTTAAAACCGGCTCAGACCGGGCGCTTTCTGAACCGCAGAGAAATACTGGTGGATAAATATTTATCTAACCTGAGAATAAAATTTAGCACTCCTTGTACGTAGGTTGCCCGCTACTTTCGAATACTGCAATACCATGCACATTATCAACCAATCAGAATAGCCCAGTTATCAATTTTGATGAAATTTTGAAATCAAAGTTTTTTTTTTTTTCGAAATTTTGGGCGAATTTTTCCGGGCAGTGCTTCGGGCGAATTTTGCCGGCGGGCACCCTACTTGTACGGAACGTATTTTTTTTTCAAGATTTTTGGCCAATCAATTTTTTTTACAATTATTTATCCCCGTTTTCAGTCGCCTATAAAACAACCTAAATAGTATGTGGTTCGAAGAGTCTTTCCCACTGGTTATGGGAAAATTCGAATATTGGAGAAAGAAACTCGGGTGTATCGAGTCTCCATATGGAGATTCTCCAAATGCAGATTCTCCAATTTTGGAGAACAACAATATTTTACAAAAGAAACAGTCATCATGTATATTAGTAAGGGTGTTTATTTCATAAGTGTTTTTTCGGTCACCTTTTCTGACGCGGCACTACTACTCAGCCTTTTACATGAAGTTCCGCCGTTTTTTCTTCCGTATTTTCTAGATAGCCAAGCACGAGTTTTTTTTCGTCAACTCGAATATCGCCATCTAGAAAATGCGGGAAAAATATGGCGGAAATTCAGTAGTATGCGCTGGTATAATGCGGAAAATTTTTCGGCTTTGGTTTTTTAACACGATTTTATTCTATTTTTTCATAATCTTTGTTTTATAACCGTTTTTTGTAGATAAACGATGATGAGAGTCTGGTTGGATTGGACAAAAGGCAGGATGCACTACTACGGAAACTGATACCTATTTATAATAAGGTTGTTTGAAAATTAGTACAATTAGTACAATTTTTTGTAAATGTTTTACTTTCGAAATTTAGAATCAACTAAAAACCTTATTTTGGAGAAATTAGGTGTTTTTAAAAAGTTTAAAAGTCTGGTTTTAAGATTTGACATTTTGACTGTTATAAGGTCAACTCAGTTTTTTTTCAACATAAATCATGTCGTTTTGAATTTTCAAAAACGGTTTACCTTTTTACACTTTTTTTTCTATAAAATCATGTTTTTACACTTTTTCGGGGAAACTCCGTTGTGTTCAAATGGCTGTAACTTACAACTTGTAAGGTCAAGTCAATTTTTTAAAAGTGCATTTGGGTCAAGTCGTTTTTTTTTGTTTCAGTATTATTTTCTTTTAATTTTGGGCTATACTAATTTTCAAACGGCCTAAGCTTACTGAAAAACAATCGCTGCTGGAAGATCTTGCCTCGAGGGAAGCTCGCGTCCGTGAGAGAACTCACAAACCTATTGGAAAACTTTTGTCTATTCTTGAAGCTGCCAACACCGCCGCCGTCTCTGACCTGTACTATCTCTTCACCAAAGCAAACATGAAATTTCGACCCAGGTGAAGAAAAAAAATAAAAATCTCGATAAAGCCAGACATGATCATTTTCATGTTTTTTGAAAACATACAGGGGTTAGGTTCTAAGGTCAGCTATTTCGACCGTTATAACTTATAGCTTATAAGGTCAAGACAGTTTTTTTTATTAAGGTCATGTCTTTTTAATTTTTTTTTTTTTTGGATGAAGACCTTTTTCATATTTGCTCTTATCGACAAAAAATTTTGATCAAAAACCATCTGAAACTCTCAGATACATGATTTTTGGTAAAAATTTGCGTTGAAATAGCCGTGGTAAATATCCATTTTGGGTCAAAATTTTTGATCATTCGACTCATTATACTTTCTTCACATTTACCTTCTTACACTTTCGGCTTACAGTTATCTTGTTAGACCAATTCTCCTTTCATCAATTACACTTGTTATGGGTGCTGTGGTAATCGACGGTGATTTCCAGAATATGCTAAATAGGTTTTAAATTATTTTAATGTAGAACTGTCCGAGTGGAAACTGCAAAAGAAAATACCTACGGATTTCGGATTCAGCAGGCCTTCGTCGGTGGCCAAAGGATATTTTACTTCTCCAATGTAACAGAACGATCGGCGGCTGACCGGGCCGGGTTGTGCCAAGGGGACCGGCTCGTTGAGGTTAACGAGAGAAACGTCGAAAAGATCACTTACGATGAGTTGACCAGGCGTATAACCGAAGAGTACGTATACCAATTGACTAAAAGTGTATAGTATACACTGTATACAGTCCTTACTTCCAATACGGACGTTCTTGAAATCAAGAAAAGAATTCTAGAAAATAGCGTCCATATGTGGGTGAATTGTCATGAAGTGTCCATTTTCGACTGTTTTGGAGACATTTTTCACAAAAAGCGTCCTTATTGGAAGACATCGTCCCTCTTGAGAGTAAGGACTGTAATATGGTGCATATTTTCCCAGTCAAAATCTTATAACACAAAAACAGGGAATAAATTTTAGTGGATAGTATGATATAAGAATGGGTTGTGGGAATTTTGAGAAATTTTTGTCGAAAATAGAATCAGTTGATTTGGAAAATAAAAGCGTATATACGCTTAAAACTATAGTTATATGTAAACAAACACGGCGGATCCGATGGTCTAATTAAAAATTTTTTGTCAAATTATCGCCGCAAATTTTAATGGGAAATCTCTTAGGTAGCTCTTTTAGTTTGACCCATTTTTGCTTCGAAGCAGACGAATAGACGATAATACGTATAAAATTTTTATAACAAAAATATAACTTTCTTAAATGGTTCAAGTTACCAGCTTTTTGTTCTCAAACTTATAAAATTTAGTGAGGAAAAAAATATCAAAACTGGCGCAAATGGGGAAAAGAGAAAACAAATTGTTATGTTACTTTCTGATCCCGAAACCGACGAGTATATACAACAGGTTTGAATGAAATTTAAAAATTCTAATTTAATTATTAATTTTTGAATTAAAAATAATGTCTTTTTTTTTCAATTTTCCCCCGCGCTTGAAAACTCTTGTAGTGATCACTGCAAATTTTATACCATTTATAAAGCGACCCTTATTTGAGGGGCCCTTATTTTGGCGAACCCCCTGAATGGTTTTTATTTTAGAAATTGGACCTTCCTGTCGTTCGTTTTCAAGTTCAATCAAATGTAGATTTTTCCGCCATATCTAGTGAATGGCTCAAGGTAAGAATACATCGAAAATAAATCTATACATAATATATGGTTACTTGGATTATAAATTATAATTATCCATTTACAAATATCAATTGATATTTCGTACATTGACATTTTGTATTTGTAGTTCCGAAAAAAGCAGAAACAACGAAATCTTGGATTCTTCGCGAATTTTGATTCGTACACCGATAAAATGATGAACATAAAGGTTTGTAGTATTAACTCGTACATTTTACTTTATAACCGCACCGTGAGGGACTTGAGTTAACTATGGTCGCTTTTTTTTCGTAGGTCCTGGAGTTTTTCTGAGCGCCACGTTTTACGAGTTATCGACCTAATATTTTTTTTAGGTGAAAGATACAACCCTTGAAAAAGTATTTAACGGAGCACTTTTTTCGATTTAGGTCAAGGTCA
>SCLG01000160.1:206164-223304 GCA_004367875.1 Oikopleura albicans | reverse complement strand
TATGGTGTTGTATGGTGATATTTTGAGATGATTATAAGGTCTTATGATCTTTTAAAGTGGACTTTAGGTCTTATAAGAGTGGACTTTAGGTCTTTTTAAGGCCTTATCACTCCCCATGTATCTATGAAATGATGTATTTGAAGACATTTTTAAGGCAAAAATGTAAGTTCTGGCCAAAGATTCCATTTTATGCGTCAGATCCGTCAATTTAAAACCCAAAATTAGAAAAATGGATATATTGCGGCCAACGGGTTCCGCACAGTCGGCGGTCAGATGATCCCGAGTGGAATGATGGCCGTGGCAAATAATGGCCAAGTGATCATGGCAAACCAGGTCCAAATAGCCAACCCAGCCACAATTCAAGGTATGTTTTTTTTCTTGAAAATTTCATGAAAAAGTTGAAAAGCGACCACGCTTCAAGTCTTCATCTGTAGTTTATTGTTACACGGGTTATTCTGTGTGGTAGCAGGTAGTGAGATCGGGTCAACTGTGGTGTATTTGAGTTTTTGTACATATATGAATATGGTTAGAGTAAGCGTGAAGTTTTGAAAATAATTGTAATTACGGTTATGGTTTCAAACCTGTAGGTCAAACAATCGATTCAATGTTCGAGAATCTTACCATCTCGTCGCATAGCTCTAATAAACCGAAGTTGCCCCCTTCTCCTGGTAGTTTGATAAATATGTACGATCAAACAGGAAGCATTTCCATTTGGGCATTTTTTCGTCAGAGAAAATTTTAAGGTTGAATGGTTTTAAGACCAAATTTGCCAATGAAGATTAATGAAAAATTGCGAGATCGAAAAAATATATCACCAAAATATTATATCAGTTATTTGGACCGTTATAAGGTCAGTTTTTTTTTCACTAAGGTCAAGCCAGTTCTTTTGTGAATCATGTTTTTGTTTGGAAAAAAACTTTTTAATCATGTCTTTTTAAGTTTTTTTTTTTTTGGATTAATACACCCCCTGTGCTGTAACGTTTTCCTGAACTTTTTACCTGTTTTAAGCACTGCGCTGTTATATTGCAGTTTTTCCTGTTGGCTCCGCTATCTTGCAGTTTTTTACCATCGGAAAGTTGCAAGATAACGGCTAATTAATATTAGCAGTTTTTTTTGTTTTGCTAAAAACTTTGAGTATATACCTGCCAGTCATTACCTAGTATAAGTTGCGAGTTTAACGCTCAGAGTACTGGAAATGTTTCTTTTTTGATTGCCACATTATGTAGCTATGTCGCTTGAATGCGGTGAACCCGTTAAATGCGTTTTGCTTAACGGCGTGGAACATTTTTCAAACTACTACATCCGAAATCTAGCCATAAAATGATCATCATTCATGTCAAAATGATTTATTGCACAAAAANTTTTCAATTTTGGTCGGAATTTTGAAAGCTCGAAATTTCTAGAACTGAGTAGCCAAATGAACTTGGTAATGCTTTATAACATTAGTTAACACCTTGAACTGTAGTAAAAACATTAAATTTAGGACACAAATACGCTTTACTGATTTTCAGGTTGAGTTTGTACACAACATGACGGACCCCTCCTTAAAATCATGTCTTTTTAAGTTTTTTTTTTTTGGATGAAAACACCCCCTGTGACGTTGTCACTTGTTGTCCTGCATTTTTCCGGGAATACCTATTTGAAGCACTGCGCTGTTATCCTGCAGTTTTTCCTGTTGGCTCGGCTATCTTGCTGGTTTTTATCATCTGAAAGTTGCAAGATTTATATTAGGAGTTTTTTTTTAATTTTGCTAAAAAAAACGTTAACTAAAGTACATATCTGCCAGGTACTAGTAACGCTCAGAGTACTGGAAATGTTTCTTTTTTGATTGCCACATTATTTAGCTATGTCGTTTGAATGCGGTGAACCCGTTAAATGCGTTTTGCTTAACGGCGTGGAACATTTTTCAAACTACTACATCCGAAATCTAGCCATAAAATGATCATCATTCATGTCAAAATGATTTATTGCACAAAAAAAACTGTGATCAAAATGCCTTTGACGAAATAATTGCCGGAATGATCCCGAGGATTATTGCAAAAGTTTGACGAGCATGCATAATATACTAAGTTCCAATTATAATATATTTTAATCTATAAATTGACGATGTATTACATTTGTTTAATGTACGAGAAATTGAGCGCGGGCTGTGTGTCATTTTCTACGTACGAATCGTATCACTACGAAACATTTTGACGGCATACGCGTAAGGTCAAGGACCCTTTATAGATTTCATGATAAATCGCAAAAACCGTTTTAAGTCCTTATTTTATTAGCAATAAAATGTGCAATAAATATATTCGTAGAAATACTAAAAAAATCAGAACTATAAGTTTTTCTAATATCATAATTATGACATCATTTAATATATATATATGAACATTAACTTTTATTATGTTCGTCACAAAACGATTTAGTCAAACATCAGGTTTTTAATAAATAAGTTTATTAATGGACTTATTCCGGGACCAATTGTCAGAAAGCATAAATAGGCACAAATATCGACACTGGACCATGAAGTCGACGAAAAAACGGGAATTCATATTTGAATTACAAAGATTACTACTACTATAATTTTAGTCATTATGTTGCGTCGATTTCATGATTCAACGTCGATAGCCTATTATTTGTATGCTTTTTATTATTCCAAATTAGCATTTTACGAAATGAACTGGTGCGTAATGTAAGTCACCGGTTGTTCTTTCGACAAACCTTGCTATATTTGACTGTTTGAATGTACTAATCAAATTTATTTACTTTCGAGTAATACTTTCAAAAATACGTTGGTTTACAAATGGAAATCGGCCCATTTGAGAGAAGAATGAACTGGGAGAAATTTCACATAAACATATAAACTTACTTGAACAAACGTAACCGATTTTAATCCCCAAGTTTTCTGTCGATTACCCCTTAAACAAATATTTTTTACGAATTTCCCACCTATCAATGAACGGGTTTTGTGAGTTATGTTTTTGACAATGTAATGACAGTAAAAGTCAACATATAATAATTGATTTTGAACAGAAAAAAAATCCCACATTATCCTGCTCTCAAATGAATCGATACCAAACAAACCAGTCAATTTTGAAACGTTTTATTTTTAACAAATTTGACGAACATTTTTTAATCCGGTGCTCCTTGAGTGTTAAATACTTTTCTAAAAATGGGTGAAAATATCGGTTGGTTTAGCTCGCTTGACTAATCCATATATGGGCGGTGTACAAATGGGTGGTGCCCAAGTGATGATGGGTGGAGCCCAAATGATCCCGGGCGCCGGCCAAATGATGGCCGGCGCTCAAGTGCTACCGGGCGGACAGATGGTGGCGACGGGCGGCGGCATCCCAATGATGTCTCACCCACAAATGTCCCAAATGTCTCAAATGTCCGCCCAAATGTCTCAAGGACAGCACGCCGGTCATCACGCTATGGGCACGGTGATGATGCAAATGCCTCAGATGCAATATGTCCAGCCACCGCACATAGCGGGTGGCGCGACCGGTGCTGGTGTGGCGTATCAATCGCAACCGGTTAGTTATCAAAGCGCACAAACTCCTAATACTCAGCCACCGCCTCCTCCTGCTGGAAACCCGCCGAAGGAGGAACCAACACAGGAAACATTTCAAAAAAGTAATAATAGTAATTAAGTATGCAATATAAGTTGTGCAACGTTCGTGCAAGCTAAAATCGTTTTTTAATAGGGCCCAAAATTTACCAAAAATGAATCCAATGGGCCATGCATATGAATGAATATATCGGGTTGAATTTTTTTGGCAGATGAGAATACTTCAGAGCAACTTTTCTGTCGGAAACATTTTCCGTGCGGAACCGAAAGTACCAGTAAATTCCGGTCAAACTACAAAAAGTGGAATTACTCAAAAAATTACGATAAAAGTTTTTTTTTACTTTTGATCATATATTTCAATTTTTACGGCGGATTTTTTGGTTGGGTCACAAAATTTCATATGACTCTCGAAGTGGGTCAAATGACAAGTCTTTTGAATGAGGGTGGCAGACCCATCATTCGATTGGATTTTTTATGGTAACACGTGACGTTACTGTCAAAAGTTACCATGAAAATCGAAAAATCTAATTTGACCCCGATATGACCCGGCTCAAATTTCAAATTGCTTTCAAATTTTGTACGAGAATGTTTGACTGATCAATCAAAAGCATTTGTCGGACTGATTCCGAATACAGTGTTTTAAACTGCTTAAAATGTTATTTGACCCCTATAACCCCACGGTCAAATTAACGACCTTTTCATTTCTTGGTCTTGTTGTTGAACAATATAACCTTTGTTAAAATTTTGTGTTACACTTGCGAAATTAATTTTTAAATAGATAATACGCCCCTCCAGTGAATTAATCGAATACAAAATAGTGATCCGAGATATCGCAAACTCGTATTTTTTGTCAGTGGGCGTTATGAAGTTACGGTGGTTAATTTTTTTTTTTGGGGCTCGTGCAAAATTTCCTAGTGTTTTAAGTATTTTGCAGGAAAAAACGCGCTGATCGAAATTTTATTTCAAAAATCAATTTGAATATCGAAATAAAACAAACTATGTTGAACAATTATAATTTGGTACAATTGACTTTTGACACTCACTTATTAAATTGACCCCGACAATGTATTTTTCCATTTCAAATATATAACTGCAGTTGATGTATATGTCGTGGATGATATTTTGGATACGAGTTCAAATATATAGTGCGATAGTCAAATAAAAAAATAGTTGATTTGCATGTAGGCAATATTTTTTGGTATTTATAAAAAAAGTTATTGCTAGCTTTTTTAGCATACACAAACCAAAATAAAACCAAACAATTTTTGACCCACTAAGAAACAAGGTTACTACATTATGTCACTACGTAGACACATTTTTTAGTTTTAAATTCTGAAGCGCTACGTATTGAAACATCGTTTAAATGCTATATTTCAAAAATATCATAAAAAATAAGTTATTAAAATAATTATGAAAAACTCACGTGCTCCAAGAGTGAAAATTTTGTCTTTTTTTTCGTGGCTCTAACCAAATTTTTTTTTGCGTTTCTTTTTGAAAAAAAAAGTTTTTACCAATCATGTCTTTTGGGTGAGTACGTTTTTTATAATACAGTCAGGGGTCTCTAGATGTGCATTTTCGATTTTCGAAAAACGTGCACATCTAGAGACCCCTGACTGTATTGGATCTAAATTTATGTCAGACGATTAAAAGGACATAATGTCTTTTTAAATACAATGTGTTTCACGTGGATCATTTTTTGGAGTAAAAATAAACTTCGATCATAAAAGTATAGTTGATTTGCGTGTAGACAATAATGTAACTTTTGTTCGTATTTACAAAAAAAGAAAGTCGTTATCGTGTCGTGTTTTTTTTTTGTTCCTTTTTTTTTGTTCTTTCTAGAGTAATAGCCCTTGAATATTACTTGTTCCCGCGTTGCAGGTTTTATCTCTTTATGAGCTTTGTTCCATGTAGATAATGGCCAAGGCATACTAGATTAAAATTGGGAGCAAAGTGATGTTTCGCAATGTTCGCCGAAAAAGTGCTTGCGTGGGTGGATTAAGTTCAATGATGACAGAAACAAAATACTTGCGAAATTCGTTCCGCTACGTCGCGACGTTGATCTACTCGCACTTTTTTTTGCGTTTTTTGTGTTATATGTTTTTTTCTATTCTTTCTCGGCTTTTATTTTTTTCGTTATTTTATTTACGCGTGACAAGACAGAATCAGGTGCTTAAGACTTCCGATAACTCCGATTGCGAATGGGACCAATAACCGCAGTTATTACAAGTCCCCGGTTCACTTGCTTCCAAATAAACATAAACACTAGGCTGTCCCAAGCTTTTTTCGAGGGTCTCAAAATCTGAGTTTTTTTACACCAGATGGATCACTGAGTAAAAAATCTTATTGCAGGACTACCTAACTTTACCCTTGGGGCCCATTTTGACGATTTTCTGTTTTTTTTGTTGTTGATAAAATCGATTCCTCTAGAATTCTAAGATATGCCACTTTCAAATTTTTGGCGGAAACACGGTATTTTTTTTTTGAAAATATGTTCAAGAAGCCTACAAAATGTATATTCTGGATTCTTTATATTTTATAATTTATATAATGTAAATAATCCAGAATATAAAATACTGTATTGCCGCCAAAAATTGGGAAGTGGCATATCTTAGAATTATAGAGAAATCCATTTTCCATTAGCCTAATAAAAACCTACTTTTATCCGCAAACAAACAAAGAACTTTTTTTGGTAGATCTGACATAAAATCAGCATTTTTTAAAAATATGTTGGACGTATTACGTTTAAGCTGTTCTAAGTAGGGTAGAAATAATCGTCGTACTGTCGACACCACATTCAAAATGGCGCTACTCGCTTTGGTGTTGATAATAAAAACATAAATCGTATTGTTGAAGTTGAACCTACTCTTCATTATCTTGATGATGAAAAATGTTAATTTTAAAAGAATAAAGAATTTTAATCTCAAATATTTTTTACTTCAAATTATTTATCCACAATACACCCCCTACACCGTTATCCGATTGCCCTAATATGTTTCGCGCTCGTACCTCTATCAAGACAACATTTTGACGCATAGTTTTCTAGCTACTCCGCCTACGCATTGCACCGTTATCCGGTCAACAAAATTAATACTCAAATTTAACTACAGTCTGGTATCCCATTAATGAAGATCGCAAATAATTCATCATAAAATAAGGAATTATTAATTTCGTATTTTTTTTTCCTAGACTTTTCTCGTGATATAAAATACATTTAAATGGACTTCCACTTCAAAAAAGAAAATAACATTCTTGAATAATATAATCTGGCAAAGTGTTTTAAGAAATAACATTGAGTACGCTTCATAGATTTAGCCTTTATTCGGTCCAAAAAAAAAATGCATTTGAAATGAATTTAACGAAGCGCGCTTTCAGTGACTAAATTGTTTTGAAAACAACTTTCACGAATAAAACAATATTTTAAGGTGGTATATTATGTCAACCGATCGCTATCCAAGTGACGTTTTAGCTCTACACTGATATTACAGAATATGGAATTTCTTCAAATCCGTTTCAGTTTTATTATTTTTACTTCATGAGTATATATTAATTTTTCCTTTTTTTTGAATTTTTATGTATATATATGTATAGTATAGTACAGTATATAAAATTAAAAAAATTAACTCGTGCTTGACATAAGTATAATCCTCGTCTATAAACAATAAAATATCAAACATAAAATGTATACAGGAGGGTTGGTTATAAGGTCAGCCATTTGTGCCGTTATAAGGTCAAGTCATTTTTTTTTTGCACTAAGGTCAAGTCAGTTTTTTTGAGTAGCATGCTTTTTGGGAAAAAAATCTTTAAAATCATGTTTTTTACGTTTTTTTTTCTATAAAATATNTTTTTGTAGCGGTGCAAAAATCAAGTTTTCCAAAATTTTCCAAAGTAAATTTTTTTGATAAATTATTTTAATAAAATAGAAATTTAATAAGTAAAAATTAATTAAAAAAACACACAAAAAAGAGTAAAAATATTTTTCTTTTTTTGAAAATTTCCGGCCAGATAACGGCGCAGTGCGTAGGCGGAAGAGCTGGAAAATTTTTCTTTGAAATTCTGGCCAGATAAAGGAACGAGCGGGAATTCCGGCCAGATAACGGCTGGCCAGATAACGGCGCACCCGGTGTATTTACATAACAAAAATGAATAAAGTAAAAGTAATAAAGCAAAAACGCATCTGAAGAAGAGCCGTTATTCCAGAAGTTCAATTTTAGTATTACCGAGTCTGCCAAACTTTGTCTAATAATTCGAATTACTAATTCCATAAGATTAAACGACACCTCGTGGACCGATAGCGCCAAATGAGCATTTGGCCTAATGTCCTTTTTTGCTTGTAGTTGACAAATAGTAGTTTGCACACTCTGGTCTTTCGGATAAAACGTTTTTCGGACTTTTCAATTTTTTTTGAAGTATGTGTTTTAAGAAACATTCTTTGGAATCATGTCTTTTTACGCTTTTTTTGGATGAAGACCTCCCCCCCCCGCTCGCACTTTTTTCTATAGAAATCATGTCTTTTTACACTTTTTTTTCTTTAAAATAGTGTCTTTTTAACATTTTCTTCATTGTATATGGTTATAAGGTCAAGTCATTTTTTTTGAAGTGCATTAAGGTCAAGTCATCTTTTTCGGGCTTGACCTTATAACCAGACCCCCCTGTATAATTTTTGAAAAAAAACGTTTTCTTGTATTTTCTTAAAAAAAACGTTTTCTTGTATTTTCTCAAAAAAAAAACGTTTTCTTGCATATTCTCTAAAAAAACGTTTTCTTGCATATTCTCTAAAAAACGTTTTCTTGCCTATTCTCTAAAAAAAACGTTTTCTTGTATTTTCTCTAAAAAACGTTTTCTTGTCTCAAAAATTATTTTTTTTTTTCGAATGACCGCGGTGCCAGGGATGGCTACGTCGAGTATCAAAAAGGGCTTTTTGAAAACTTTTTTTTAATTGGACCATTTAAAAAAATGAAGTGAACTTAGTAGAACAGATACATGGGGTCTGGTTATAAGGTCACAAAGTGTGACCGTTATAAGGTCAAGTCATCTTTTTTGCACTAAGGTCAAGTCATTTTTCTTGCACAAAGGTCAAGACAGTTTTGTGAAGCATGTTTTATGGAAAAATCTTTCAAATTATGTCTTTTTACGTTTTTTTTTTGTTTTGTTTTTATCCACTAAATGAGCCAAAAACGATAAAAAGGTTCGAAAAATAGTTTCCTATGACACACAACTGTATTTCTTATAGGTGTAAGTTTTTTGTACATCCCGTTTTTTTATATTGTTGATTTGCATATTATAGGTTTTTTAACCAAAAAACATTTCTGAATTTCATGGCCAGATTAATTAGTTAGATATATTTCACAAATAATTTCACTAAAGCTCAGCTACTATTATATAACTTCCCACCAACGTACGATCACTCAAGCGTAGATTTCTGCATTTTTTCGTTCGGTGTAAATGTTGCCGCTTGCAGCTAATCCTGCATTAAAACCCTGATAAGGAAAATATATTTTCTTACACCGTGTGGTACTGTATTCATAAAATTATCTTTTAGGAATTATTGATTTTCGTCACCATAATTTTTTTAAAAAGGTCTTTTTTTTTATAAAAAAGGCGTTTTTTAACTACACAGGGTGCGCCGCACGGTGTTACAAAAAGGATTTTATAGCCGAGATCGCTGTAGACGTCCAAAAATGCCCCCGAAGGGCTTAAAATTTAAGTTAGAAAAAATTAGAAATTTTGGTAGGACTCGGAATTTTTTTCAAAAAGCCTGTAATCTGATACAGGCCGTTGAAATTTTAAAATGTNGTTTCATACATAATAATTTTTATGTTTTTTTTCGCATTAGTGTTCCCGTTGACGCCGCCCACGACGGGAACACTAAACAAAAAAAAATATAAAAAGATGTTCCCGTTGACGCCGCCCACGACGTGAACACAAAAAAAGAAAAAAAAGAAAAAGATGTTCTCGTTGCCTACACTCGTTTTTTTGAGTAGCATGCTTTTTGGGAAAAAATCTTTAAAATCATGTCTTTTTACGTTTTTTTTTTCTATAAAATAGTGTCTTTTTCAACATTTTCTAGTTTGAAGACCATAATTTTTTGGGGGAAATCAAATCTTAAAAAAATTGAAATTTCTCCTAGCATTAAGGTCTTATTGTGGAAAAACATTTCTGGTTGGTTATAAGATCAAGTCAGTTTTTTCAAAGTGCATTAAGGTCAAGTCAGTTTTTTAGACCGTGACCTTATAAACAACCCCCCAGTATGTGTTTTGGGGAAAAAAACTTTGAAATTATGTCTTTTTACGTTTTTTTTTTTTTGTTTTTATCCACTAAATGAGCCAAAAACGATAAAAAAAAGGTTCGATTAATAGTTTTTTTCATGACACACAACTGTATTTCTTATAGGTGTAGGTTTTTTTTTGTATATCCCGTATTTTTTTATATTTTTGATTTGTTTATAGCCTATAATTTATAGGCTATAAATTACATGTATAGGTTTATAGGTTTTTTTTAACAAAAAAACATTTTTGAATTTCATGGCCAGATTAATAAGTTAGATATATTTCACAAATATTTTCACTAAAGCTCAGCTACTATTATATAACTTCTCACCGACGTACGATCACTCAAGCGTTGATTTCTGCATTTTTCGTTCGGTGTAAATTTTGCCGCTTGCAGCTAATCCTGCATTTAAACCCTGATAAGGCAAATATATTTTTGTACACCGTGTGGTACTGTATTCATGAAATTATCGTTTTGGAATTATTTATTTTCGTCGCCATAATTTTTATAAAAAGGTCTTTTTTTTTATAAAAAGGCTTTTTAAACTATACTCAATTTATAGGAATATCGTTAAAACCGTAATTATAAACTTCGTATACACCGCTTAAGGGCCCCCCTTATCCGGCCACTTTGCCCGCTCGTGCGCTTATCCGGCCACTTTTTTCCCAAACGTTTTTCGCCAATCCCGCCCACGCACTGAGGGTTTATTATGGCAAATGGGTGTATGCAGCCATTTTTCTACTTGTGTTTTTCGCCGAGCTGGACAAATAGGTCTTTCTCAAAGTCTTGCTGTAAATTGTCAACTACTCTCAAGTTTTAGGGTTTCGAATACAGCCATGCTCGATTTTAGCTCGATTTTTTACGATGTATTTTAGATATCGGTTGAGCTTCGTCGTAGGGTCTTAGTATCTCTCTTTTTAATTCAAAGCAAGAATGATACAGGGGGTATGGTTATAAGGTCATGAAAGGTGACCGCTATAAGGTCAAGTCATCTTTTTTGCACTAAGGTCAAGTCATTTTTTTCTTGCACTAAGGTCAAGTCAATTTTTTTTGAAGTATGTGTTTTGGGAAAAAATCTTTGAAATCATGTCTTTTTACGCTTTTTTCCGGCAACGACTTAAATTGTCACCATTTAGTCTATTTTTTTTGTTTCGTTAAACGACGGTTATTTTGGTGAATTGGTGGTTTGTATAAAAACTTCAATAAAATTTTTAAAATGATTGAATTTGGCAAAAAAGGGAGAAAAAAAGATAAAAACCGTGAAGATTGAATTGCATATTTTGTTCTTTAAAATTTTTTTTTCTTTTTTATCGATAGCATTTCCGATTCGCCCTCCATAATAAGCGGCATTCTTGGCATTTGTGGTGTGGTGATCATTTGTCCCTCCGTTTCGAGTTGTAGTGTGTTCCATCGCCTTCTTGGTAATTGTGAATGTGTGGAAGTGTTAGAGAGACCTTACAGCAAAACGAAACAAAAAAGGTCTAAAAAATCTTTTTAAAATAAAAAAAAATAAAATGAAATTATTACAAATATTAGTAGTAAATTCTTAAAAATTAGTTTAAGAATTATTGAAAACCGTTCAAATTGCTATAGCAATACGGTTTATACGGTTTTTAAGAATTCTTAAAGATTTTTAAACAATTTTAAACGGATATAGGCTGTGTCAAAAGGTATTCTGAATATTTTTTTGAATATTTTTTTTGCCTGAATATCGTTCATGAAATAATTTCTAACTTTTATTTTATTTGTCGTTTTTTTTTCGTAAAAATGACATTATTGTCCATTTTGAAATTTTTCTGACTTTTTTCATTTTGTGAATGTTAAAAAATTTGCCCAGAATGTATTAAAATGGTGTGGTGATGATTTGCGTATCGAGTTGTAGTGTATGGCATCGCCTTCTTGGTAATTAGGAATGTGTGGAAGTGTTTAGTGCGCCGCCGACGTTTATTGTAATAATAGAGAGAAAAAAAATGTGGAGTCGAGCAACAAAAAAAAAAGACAAAAAAATAAAATAAAATAAGTCTTAAAAAAATCAATGCGTATGCGTTGTAGGTGGGCTAGTATATGCATTTGGATTGGCTCTAGTTGGGTGTATAAGTGTGGTGTTGGTGTGTTGGTTGTTGTTCCCGACAGTTTTGCTCGGTAGTGGTGTCGTCGATATTGGTGCGTTTTTTTTCTCGTTTTTTAGCGAGCAGCGAACTGCGCCAAATTATCGCCCTGTATTGGGGCGATGTAGGGGACGCAAAAAGAGAAAAGCTGGAACAAAAAAAAATGCAAAAAAAAAAATCGATAGTCGAGTTGTGACGGGCAGCTCCACCATATTACCCAAGCATGCTTTCCCCCGAGGCGATCCACCCGACGAATGCGTCTTTTCGAGCAACTTCCCAAAAAAAGGGGCGAACAACGACATTAGACAACGAATGGCCCAATCACACTAAAACTATGTGCTCCGTGACAAGCATATTTCTGGCCAAACTCAGACTCGGTTTTCAGTTGCTTAGTTATATAAAGAGAGACAACGATTAGAGAGTAAAAAATGATGAAGTGTGGCATGTTCAGTGTCAATGTCAAATCCACGTCATCTGAAGGTCAGATATAATAGATTACGCAGAGATATTATTATTTGGGAATGCGCTCGGGTCAATAGTAAAGTGCACTGTTATTTTTGGGGCGTGACACCCCTTTTTCACGACTTTTATTTTATTTTTACGCATTCCAGAAACATTGGTTCAAGTTCATTGAAAAATGTAAACCGAAGTTGCGTGATTTCGCGTTTGACGATTTGGTAGTACATTTTTGCAAGATTTCAGATTTTGTTATGCACATGCTAAATTATTCATAAATTGGTCATACTTTTTAAATTAAATCGCATACAGTCCCCTCTCTCATGTCGAGCACCTCTACAAAAATTTTAAGTCGAGCACTTTTTCGCGAATGCAAATCTACGCCTACCGCGCGCAAAACTACGTGTTCCATGGTAATTATTCATGAATATGGGATTTAATTATTCCTTCGTTTTAAAAATTGTTTATGTTCGCATATACCACCTAACACGTTATGTTAACACACGTTATGTTAACAAAATTACATTATGTTAACGTGTTAGGTGGTGTATATACAGTCCTTAATCCCATGTGAAACTATTTTACCATACATAATGATAATTTTTGTCACCAACTATGTCTCCAAGAGGCTCATCAAAGGCCACCGGAATCCACATTCGAAACGCTGTTTTCCGAAATCAAAAACGTCCTTAATGTGAATGAGCGCTGTATAAAAATAAGTTTTTCTTATCAAACACTATTAAGATATTAAAAATCCTGGTCAACAGAAAGGGTAAAACTTATTAATCATTTTTTTATGCAGGACCGCCGATTTTATGATTTATATGATGTACTTTTTGAAATTGTGTAAAGAAGAACGCGCTCTCCCGCAGCTCGACCCCGCAAACCCATCCTAAAAGTGAGCCAAATGTTAGTGCCGTACCTGGCTCAGGACCAGGCGGCCCGGGTGGCGGCGGCCCAACAAGTGGGAATGGTAGTGGCGGCGGCGGTCCAAGTGGAGGGGGCCCAAGTGGCACGACGACTGGCCAAACGCTCGGGCCCGATTTCAACGAGCTCAATGAGCGCCTTCAAAACGCCAACAAAGGAACAAACCGAGATAAAAATAGGCAAAAAGTGAACGGGTGCACGAAATCAACTTTCACTTTATACGTATCATAGGTGAATTAAAAAAAAACTCACACATGGAGCAAAAGTTTCATTATGCTGCGCTCCTCTTGATGTCTTTTATGCAAGCCAAAAGAAAAAAACGTAAAATACTAAAAATTGGTAATGCTCTTTTTTATTCATCTCATGCATGCGGAAAACCTAACACAATCGCACATTTTACTCAAAAAAATCTGGTAGAAATCAACTACAGTCCTTACCTCCATTATTAAGAATTGTTTTTCGTAAAAAATCTCTCAAAAAAATGACCATTTTTGGCCAATTCACCTATAGGGAATGCTCTGTTTAAAAAAAGTGAACGTAATGGGGTAAGCACTGTACGGGAGATATTTTTAGATAATTTAAGCGACATTTTTCCGAACTGGAAGAAATACCAATGTTAGACTTTGATGACAGGCTTTTGTATTGAGATGCGTCTTAAAGTCTGTAATTTTTAGATTTCGGGGCGCATTTAATTATCGCACATGATCGTCATATGTAGCATGATCTACAACGCAAATTGTAGATTCGAACGTCGAGACGGTGATCTGTCTACGAGTTAAATGATATCAAATTTTACCGTACATGGAGATATTTAATGACAAATAAGGTTTACTTCATTTGTTTGTACTTTTTTGCTAAAGTGTCCAAATTTCTGAATTAAACACCTAAACACATATCCTACCACCGATTATCTTACCCAAATTCGGTTAATTATCATTTTTGGACCGAAACTTATCGCGGTTTCCACCTACGTGCTACCGAATTATTTTCCCAAAATTCGTTTTTTACCACTTTTTGAGCATTTTTCGTGGTAAGATGACTGATGAGGTGGCTTAGTGGAAATTTTTGAAAGTTTCATTATAACATTATCATAAAAAAGTGTTCATTTTTGTTCACATTGTTTGATAAAGAATTTGTCACGTGATCCCATCAAGCATGTTCAAAAATTGTTATTCTATAAGTAGCGCGCTCGAGCGCTCTGAAGTTAACGCTTTTGCAAAATTTTTATCATTTTCGTCATTTTTTAAAAATAATTTTTCCCCTTTTTCCAGAAAATTTGAGGTTAAATTAAAAAAATGATTAATTTAACAATTTGGACACTAAATGTCTTTATTTAATTTGAAAATTGTTTCGACTAGTCGCGACTTCTAACCCACAGACACTATAACGCTCATTAATGCCCTGAAATCTCTTCATTACGCAAAAATGATAAATACTTTAACTCTCATCTACCATTTTTTTAATATTAGTTATCTTTGTTCTTAGATAAGTCATAAACTATGATTCATAGTGTATGAAGATCATTTTATACTACTTTACTAATATATTTCATACGATATTGGTGTGACTGAAAAAAAACTACTGAAGTTTTTTTTACATTGAATCATATCCTTCTGATAGTGGCGTGTCCATTTTATGTCTAGACGCATTTATTTCATATAAACGACATAAAAATGGTACAAGGATATATTTTACATCTTAATTTGAAAATTAATAATATTTCGCATTTAACACGGTAATTGTGTGTTGCGTAGCTTATTAGTTGATTATCGTGCTCGATACTGGCCCATGAATGCGATTTCAAAGACTTAACCTTTAAATAATCTGCTACCGATTCCAAAACGACAAACTCGATTCCAAATTGAAACGCAAGAAAAAAAATGTCCCTTTTTTCTAATTTCTGATGTTTCTGTTTTTTTGTGCAACCAATAAGACATTATCCGTCGACGCATACACGAGACGGTTTACCGCAAATAGCATCTTGAAAATGAAAATTAGTATGTCGTTGTGACGAATGCGAAATATTTATAAATAGTAGTTTTTGATGAGAAAAAGAAATGAATTTAATTGCCTACAACAATTTGGATTGACTTCAAATGATTTCTTGCGAAATTGACGAATAGTTTGTTTTGGCCTTTACCAGTTAACCGTGGTTGTCACCCCACACGTTTTTCAAGTGATTTTTTTTTCTCTTTCTGAAAGATTATGAACACCAATAATCACTAAAGTGTGCGTTCATAATCTTTCATATAAATAAAAAAAATCACGCTAAAAATATGTGGGGTGATAACCACGGTTAACTGGCAGAGGGCATAATAAAATAATTTATGGCATGTAGTTTTCAGGCTGTTTCGTCAAAAACGGAATTTTTCTGTAAAATTTCGGTCTAAAAATTACTAATCAGTTTAATGTCATGAAAACGTTATTTATGCGTCTGTATTTTGCACGCATTCGGTAATCGTAACTAATTCAAAAACTAAAACTTTATGCATGAAATTTTTAGTTTATTTGTAAGCCAACAAACAAAACAAAAAAAATCATTGAAGCGTCAAAATTTTAAAGGAAATTGCGGTTCTGATAATCGACTCAGAAATTTTCCTCGTCATCCACCGAAACGCAAGTATTGAAAATGGTTTGTATAACTGGATATAAAATATACACACAAAAATAACACCTAATGCCTATTTTTCTACTCGAGCTTGGGAAATCTGAACATTTATAAATGTCCTCAGATGTTTTTATAGCTGCTCTTCGAAAGATAGGCCTTTTGAGCTATATTTTAATCCCAGTCAATTTAGGTAGAACCTTTTAAAAACAATTTTTACCTTTTCGAGGTAATTTTATAGTTTTTTATAAAAAAAGAATCAAGCAAAACCTGTTGCCATATTGAATGACGCGTTCATTTGAAACGTATACATTCTTGGCGGCATCGTTTTTGTTTTTTTGCAAAGTTGTTTGCAGCACTGGGGCTTTGGACCAAAAATATATAAAGAATCAATTTTACAAAGCTCTTCGTTAGAGGGGCTAACCTACGCATTGTAGCATTCAGCATTTGCCGCGGAGCATCGTTTAAGTTTTTTTACGGTTGATCGTCCTTGGACGAACACTTGCGGTTTGACTTTTTTTGTTTCTAAACTCATCGCCGGTATATAGGACAATCACGTGAGCTGAAAAGTATAGAAAACAAAAATAGTATAATACTGAACTTTTACTAACAGCTAAAAACCCACATTTTGTTATCAAAAGTAAAATTTTATTATCGTCAAAATCAACAGGTTCTAAAAATCACCGTTATAATGAAGCTCTGAGCCATTTTTTGCACCATATTCCGGCGACGAGTTAACAACATTGAAAACTTTTGTATGTTTTAGTTAACCACTTCTAAATTTCTAAATTTTAGACATTTTTTTCTATCGTCAAAATGGTAGACGGTAATATTAGATAAATTAATATCTAGACCTTTTGTGGTTACTATTCGATAAGGTATGTGACGCATTGTTAGAAAATATAGAATCCAATTGGCATTCCTTACTAAACTAATTGAAAAATGGAAGACTCATTTTTTAAGCTACCGCGCTAAATTTTGTTCTAGATACGAATAGAAAAGTCGTTTTGGATTTTTTTTTTGAGAAATCCGCTAGAGAGCGCTATAAATGCTCAAAAAGCTAATTGTGAAACGTGGGTTAGATATAAATACTGAGATTTTACCCTTTATAAGGCCAGTAGGTTTTTTGATAGTAAAGCCATGAGGTGTTTTATAAGCTTATCAGTTTTTTTTCAAAACTTTCTATAAAACCATTTAAAAAAATGCCATGTGCAT
>SCLG01000160.1:173979-206073 GCA_004367875.1 Oikopleura albicans | reverse complement strand
ACATATGGCGTTCATAAAAACTGGGCATATTTTCTGTAAAACTTGCACGTGATGAAGCCAATGATTGTAAACAATTTTACTCTCATTTTCTTCACTAACCTAACGTTATAGAATAGCATCACGACCAAGGATTGTGGGTTAGCCTAAAAAATAACATCCTTTGTATATGTAAATACGGCCTCCAAGTTGAACCGCAAAGCATTGTTTAGGAATTCCTAAACTTTGATATTGGGACTTGAGCTATTGATACGTGTCCCATCATGTCAATTTGTTAAAGCAAAATTCACCCGCACATGTTGCCCGCGTATTTCGGGTTAAAATTAAAGGTTTTTTTTTGTTTTAACTCTACAGAGCCGTTTTGGTAGATAACTACCAGATTGGAGTTTTAACTCACTACATTGGTGTCTTTTAGGCTTGACCTTATAACCAGACCCCCTGTAGACTACAAAAGGCTTGGTTGTAAGGTCCAACATTTTGACCGCTATAAGGTTGGCTCATTTTTTGCACTACTGACCCTGAGTACAGTATCCGGTCAGTTTTTTAATAAAATCGTGCCACGTTCCTTTTCGCCATTTCAGCAATTTGCAGTGCAAGTTATCAATTAACTCGTACAAGTACCCTTGCATAATATTCGTCATTTTTCGGTGCTAGTCATTGTAGTGCTTAATAATAATATCCAACATTGCTTAATCCTGATTGCTAAAATTATGGTCCAATCAATTAATCGGATATTTATGGTGCTGGTGTAGTATACTTTCTCTCTTTGCGAGCTTTTTTGAGACTTTTGAACTCAAAACAGAAGGAACATAATGCTATATTCGCATAAACTAGTCTCAGTTATACTATATACAAAATGATAGTATAACAAAAACATTGCTGCTTCTGGAGACGACATCTCATAATTCACGTTTTAACACGAAATTTATCATCAACAAACGTTGGGTTATCGCAATATTTGTAATAGTTAAGCAAAACAAAAAAAAACAATGTTGAAGAATCTATAGCTGAAAATATTATTTTACAAAATAAGTTTATATATTGGTTGGCCCATACCAAAAATTTAAAATTAAATAAAAAAAACGGGAAGAAAATACGAAAATCAATTTTTGCAGAAAATATTTTTTGATCGTTCATAAAACCTTTTGTTTGTTTAGCATTAAAACTCAAGGTTGGGAGTTTTTATACCTCTAATTGGAGAATAGGACCTTGGATTAATACCCCTTTCCTGAGAGTTGATACCAAACAACCAAAAATTGTGTTCTTGAACGACCAAAAGCAATATTAAAAAAAATTTTTTTTGCAAAAATCGATCTGCGTATTTCTTTCCTGTACATTTTGGTTTTCTTACCGGTATAATTTTCAAAAAAAAAGAGTTTTCATTTTGATGAAATAAATTTCAATATTTCATTCTACGCCCGAAGTTAGTTTTTTGCCCAAACTTCAGTAGAAACCGTCGGCTAGAAGAACTTTATTCATAAAAAAATATTGCGTTTATCCAACGATTTTTTGCTCGTTCGATAGCCCTCCCAGAAGCACATTAGAACGCATGCAGTGTGATTTGATAAACAGTGAAAACATACTATTTATAGGAAATAAACAAAAAAACCCATCAAACCCATCAAACATTAACATTTATTAATTACAGATTGATTCAGAGATAAAGACGACTTTGAGTTAAAGCGGACGTTTGTACAACAAGGTATTTTGTTATTTTTTTTTCTTGCATCTATTAATTTGTCATTCATTACTGCTTGCATGAAATGAAAACGGAAAATAGAGCGAAGAAAAACTCCGGACTAATTAAATACGGGAGACTCCCGTCGGGAGTTTAACCTCACTTCATTAACCCATAGAAAACGACTGCGTTCCTTTTCCCATGTTTGCTTCTTTTTTTTTCTGCACTATTTGGAAATTTATATTTTTTAATCATTATCAGCCACTCATCAATGTGCATGTTGGTTAAGTTTTTAACCTTTGTTGACAATCAGTATATTATTATTACAAACTTACATTAGCGGTGTCATTTGTAAGTATTCACGGAAACAACAACTACAACAACGAAAATCAGGGTTGTAAACTGGTCGTAGGCATATTTTGTGGACATCGAGGGTCTAAATTATGTGTAGAATAACTCCTTGTTTTTATACTGACGTATGTCTAAGTTGAAAATTGATCGATATTTGAAAAAAATTTGTAAAATCTTACACTTTTAGATGTTTTTAGTTCAAATCCTGAAAAAGGTGTCAATTTTCAGGATAAATTTAGTCGAGTGAAAAATTGTTGTATGGCCATACGGTCAAGTCAGCATTGCCAATGCATTACTAAATTTCTTTTAATTGCATAGCAGAATTGACCTAATGGCGACAAAACAATTTTTGACCTAAATTTATCTAAAAAAATTAAAAACCTTTTTAAGCTTTTGAATTAAAAAACATCTAAAATGGTATTTTTTTCGGATTTTCCAAGATATCGTTCAATTTTTAAATTAGCCATACAAGCCATAAAAGTCATTTTTAGTGTCGACCAAGTATATTTTGTTTCGAGTCGACAAAAAATTGGTGAAAATCATTGATTTATTTGAAATTGTAAATTTGAATATTAGATTGTAAAAATCGCTTATTTAATTGTAATTTTCGTTTTCTAATTTTACCCCAACTTAAAACGATCTCATTCATTCAACAAATCCCAATTACCAATGAATTAAAGTCAAAACATTTCATAATGTGCACCCTATTAATTAGCCTGCTCGATCTTCACGAATTTTTGCCTTTACCATGGTATACCATACCAGACATTAACTGATCGACTCTATCAAACTTTCAATAAAGTATGAGATTTTTATTCGTCAAATCTTTGGGATTAGTTGGGCATGTGATTTTGGTTGAATAAATAAAAAATCGTTAAAATATGGCCCATATTAGATGGGGATTGCTTAAAGTCCCAAGTCTGAACACCGACACACGGTATGTGATGCAGTTCAACTTCTAGATCACGAATTTTAAATATTTTTCAAGAATACAAGTTTTGGCACTGGCGAGCATTTTTTACCGTGAAAACCCTTTCGAACAGAAGCTTTCTAGCGGCTAAATATGTTCATTCATCGTTCAATTTTTTGCTCTACGGGTAGAATTCCATTATATTATATGGCAAAGCTCAAAAGCTGCCATTTTTATTCTAGAAAATGGTAGGGCGCTGAATAATGTAATGTCATCGGTTTTCTCGTTCACACTTTGCACGTTCTATTAAAATTCTAGAACCAAAATGGCAACGTTTGATTTGCCATATTCAGTCCCGACCCCCATAAGTGCCGCGTTTTTTTCGATTTGAAAAAGAACCTCATAAGTGCCGTTTTTTCAATTTGTGTTTACATGTACGTTCAAATTCGAAAGAAAACATAAACACCGTGAATTCATGTAACAGACTGAGCAGTCTTGGAACAAAAATCTCAGACTTTATTAAAAATTAAACTCGAGTCGTCACTAGTGACCTTTACAGCCCTGTCAAAACTTCGACAACAACAAAACAAACAATTATTGTGAACAATCTAAATTTATCCGGTTTCTCTCAGAACAACGTGCCGAAATTGCAAAGTTGACCAAGGAGAATATGAAGATGCGTGATAAAGTGAAAAAACTGTCGCGTGAAAATCACGCCGCAACGAAGAGTTATACGGTGAAGGACGGTAAATGTCCGTTTTGTCTCCAGGAGATGCCCAAGAATAAGAAGACCTAACAACAACAAAAAAAAACGCGTTTTTCATTAGCTGTTTATAATCGGTCGCTTGTAATCATATTTTTTTTGTATTCGAAGGTTAGATTTTTTCGTTTTTTGCTGTTTTCATGTTTTTTTTTTCTCTAACCGAAAAATTTCTTAAAAACCGCTAGGGTTACGTTTATAAAAAAAATAATGGTTTGTGACTCAAACCTGCAGCATTTCCGAATTCGTATCAAAAGTTCATTTTTTTGTAACAAGGCAGACGAGGGTTAAACAAAAACATACATTTAATATTAATTTAAACACTTCCTTTAAAATATCATTTGTTTTGTTTAGGATTCTTCAATGTTTGAGTTTTTATTGGTGTTTAAATAAGTAGTATTTGCGCGTTCATTTTGAATTGTAAATTTTTATTTATATAAACGAGAATGACGTTGTTTGTTAGGTGCAGATATTTTACCCCGAAATTTTGGGTTAGGGAATAAATTCGACGATTTTCCGTCTGAATTTCAGTTTTTTTTTTGTTGATTTCCAATTATTTCTATCTTTGAAAAAAAATATTTCCCCGATTTTTATTGCAGTTATTTTAATTTTGCGGGTGTGGCTGTTTTATCTCCATATCTAAGGAAATCATTTAAAATTATAACCTTAAGGTAACCAGTTAACTCACTAGTTTGATAGTTACTGGCCAATTTACAGTTAACTTATTATTTTTTTTTGGATATTTTTAGTCGCTACTTCCGATATAAAAAGTTTTGTCATTTTTTTTGTTTGTTTGTATTTTCTATAAAAAAAAGTGTTCCTCCGAAACCCATTTTATGTAAACAAAACTATTATAGTCGTTAGGCCGGTGCCTTGTTAAGTTAACAATGTTAACATCGAGTAATCGTTTATTTCAGCTTGGACAACAAACTAAAATGATAGGTTTTGCGCTAGACGAAGCTCATTTTATGACGATTTATTAAACCTTTTATGCCATTTTAAATGACTAGAAAACATTTTTTGACAACTACGGTTGAATTTTTTTTTTGCTGTTTTTTTATATACCCGTGTTACATTTATCTTCATTCTGAAAATTGGTTATTATTAAGTCGTACATTTATCAAATTATTATTATGGAGACGTTATTGTTAGTTTATAATTGATGGCCGGTTCAATTAGAAGAAAATGCTAGATGTGCACTTATGTAAACACTATTTTTGAAGGTTTTTAAAAAAGGGTGTTAACTACTGGTTTAGTCTCATGAAAATCGGCTGCACATTTCTAGTATACCGTGTCGGCATATTTTAAAATGATATTGGCCAATAGGAGCACCCCATTGCAAGAAAAAATAAGAAAGTTGCTCTATTCTAGAAATGTTCAGCCGATTTTCATGAGACTAAACCTGTAACGTGTAGATATGATGCGCTACACTGTAGACCCCCTAATGTATCAGTCTTACAAGGTTATTTTTCAAACTATCGCCAATTTCTAGTTTACTTCAAAGTAAATCAATTGAACATGTGTAGGTTGACAAGCATAGTAAGATTTCTTAAAATTAAACCGGTGCCAATAATAAATATGTGTTTAAAAATTTGTTGGCAAAAAATAATTATTTTATAGAATATATTTTTTTTTAGAAATCCGACTTTTTTACAATAGCTTCTTTTTCAATTTTTTTTTTATTTATTTCGACATTTATGCACATCGTAAAATTTCGGTAAATTATGTTTAACAATTTTTTTTTATCAGGCACACATTTTTTCAAGCATTGCACGCGATAGTCATATTTGTGCGAGATAATATTTTGATATATTTCTGGATAAAAAGCCTATGGTGCGGAACTTCGTTCAAATTTTGAACGTAATATATTGTGTTTTAGTGATAACTTGATATGAGTATCGTTAGCACGTAAATTACAATTGGCCCATTTAGGTCCAAACCTGAAATGATAATTACATAGTCTATGTAACATAGACATGTTCAAAAAATTTTCTTGACTTTATAAAATAATCAGGTTAATTTGAGTTGATCCTCGGACCAATTGAGAAATATCGTGCGTTAAAAGTGAATTCGAACAAGTTGTAAAATTGCTAATTAAGCAACCTGTTCAAATTCAATCTTAACAAACGTTATAGCATGAAGTAGTATACTACATATCTAGTATTTCCGATTGTCATTGACAAAGTTCGATATTTATAATTTTGACCCCAATTGGGCCAATTGTGACCGCATTCTATAAAAAAACATCCTGACTTTTTTTGCTTGACTTTTCGGTATTTTATAAAAGATCTGAATCCAATCTGTTATTTTCCGATTATTTTCCGAGTCTGGTTTGCCCTGTCTAATTTTTGGATAGTAATTCCGTATCTGTCGTCCTTATTCGATCGTTCTTATATTGATGAAAAAAAATTAAAAAAAATAAGATCTTGATGATGGGAATTAAAAAATAAAACATTGACGCATTTTTAGAAGAATCGTATGACGGTGCTCAATCCGGATTTAGAAAAAAATAAAAATGTGATTCGATATTTTTTGCAACAGATCGCCAACGACGACATTCAGGCTGTATGCATTATCGAGACACCCGAATTAAAGTAAGTTAATCTAGGTCGACTTTGGGTGAGCTGTATAGTGTGTCCGTGCTCAATTTTGTCTAGGAAACATCATTTTAAAAGTCGGGTTGTTTCACCAAAATAACCCGAAATTAGACACACCAGATTTAAGAATATCATAACTATTGCCCTCCCAGTAAAGTAGCAAGACATTTACCCGGCCGTACTAAAATCGGGTAACATCAATGACCTGATAATTCGGATTTTACCCTATTTTAGTTCTGTAGGGGTAAACCTAGGTTCTAATAATATGGCAACTTGTAATTTGACACCTTTTTGTTCCATAATATTTTCAACCAATATTATTTATACCAACTATGACTGAGTAAATTCGATCGTTGATTTATAATTTTTGTTCACTAGATGGTGCTGTGGCACGAAGTCGATGTTATCGCGACTGTGCTCACGAGAGGGCGTCAAAGCAGCGCCCAGCGACAACCACGAGGAAATCCAAGTGAAATGTCGCGAAACCGAAAAGCTCGAAGACGATGCCGATGTTTTTAAACGCGAGCAAATGGTATTCGACTCCAAATGGAAGTTTATCGGCGACTGTGCTTTTCTGCTGACCGACGAGGAAAACACGGACCAGGCACAGAAATTCGACAATGTTGAAATTAACAATGTCGAACAGCGCAAAAGGTTTGACATTCTGTAATATAATATGACCCCTCTTATTCCTAAAATATGATCATATAATATGGCACTTTTTAGGTATAAGAGGGGTCATATTTCATTTATTTTGTCAAATTGGTCATCGCGTCAGAAAATATTCGTTTACTTACTTGTTCTGTAATTTCACCCTCACTTGACAATTACTCATAGAGGACTCAAATTCCACCTTTAGGACACTTTACTAACTCCTGCACGGGCTTTTCAAAAAATTTGGGAATTACGAATTGAATAGATTATTGCGAGCTAACTAATATTAAGTGATACCGACAAAATTACTAAAAAAAAAGTATGACAATCTTGTTCAAGATTAACAGTATTAAAATTTGGACCAGCCATAGAAATTCGACAATGTTGAAATTGACAATGTCGAACAGCACAAAAGGTTTGACATTTTTTGGGCGATTTTTATCACAAAAATTATTTTTTTTAAAGTATAATTTTGTTACTAATGGATTTGCTAGAGCCAGATGGATTTTAATCTGTAGAGAAAATGTATATTATAATATACGATAATTGCCAAAGGTTGACCTACTGAAGTAATTTCCATTTATGTTCTAATTTAACTCTAGAGTTAAACATTTTTTGAGATACAAAAATGGTCGAAATCAGTCGTTGGCAAACGTTGAAAATGAATTTACCCTAACCTACCGGAAATGACCCGAATTTACCCCTTATAACGTAAATTAACATTTACCTGGGCTGGAGAGCTTCAGAAGTTTGTAGGCTACGAAAAAGGACCCTACTCGAATTTATCATACAGGGGGTCTTGTTATAAGGTCACAAAGCGTGACGGTTATAAGGTCAAGTCATCTTTTTTGGATGTTTTTTTTTGATGAAGACCTCCACCCGGGTAACTGAGCAAAAATGGTAACCCTACCTAACCAAAATCGGGCAAAAAATGTGACATTGTACTGGCCAAATTTATCGCGCTCTTTCCTTGTCCCAAATAAACGGGTGCCATTTTAGGAAACGGAGTTGCTCACCAGAAGTTCAAAGAAAGGACGATGAAGAGGTCGTATCACCAAAATTATCTCGCACCGAATCGCTCACTAAGGGTCTCAAAGACGCTATTTTCGGGTCGATCAAATTTGAAGTGCACGATGTCGAGCAAGGCCGTCTAGGAGCTAATAAGGAGCCAATCGAGGAAATTTCACGCGATGACGAAACAGTCACCGATGTAGAGTCCATGAAGCCCTTCGTATGCAATATTTGTACAAGCGCCTTTCTAAGTAAGTATGCTTAAAGATTTTCACTGTTTAAATTTCATTTTCCTACGTTAATTTTGAAGAAATCTTATCGGAATATCGTTATTTTGTTACTATTTGAAAAATAATAAAACTCGGAAAACTCAAATGATGATTACTATTTTTAACAATGCTCATTTTTAGCAAAAGAAGAACTAAAGGCACATGCTTGTACGCACACACAGCCCAAACCGTATCAATGTGATATATGTAACAAGGGATTTTCGACCAAGTCCAACATGCAACGCCATCGAAACATTCACACAAAAGAAAAGGTTTTTCAATGCCCAAAGGTCCATTGTTCAAAGGTAACCTTTCTACAATTTATTCTTGTGTTTGCAACATTTTTTTTTCACATTAATGTTTGAATATCGTATTAGTATAGTATGACACATTTTTGGTCATGGATGCCTCATATTTCATTTGTATTGTCAAGTTTGTTGGAGGATGTTTCTGCCTACTTAGAATTTTTTTGTAATTTGACCCCTTGTTGGAATTCACATAAAAAAGTGTAACTTGACACTTTCTGAGTGTCATATCACGTCATCTGGTGACTGTATACATTTTTAATACCATACTCAAATTATATGACTCCGTTTGAGCATTTTGACTTCTTTAGGGGTCATATTACCAAAATGACCCCACCATATTATTTGACTTTTATTATATAAGTTATATATCTTAATTTTAGAAATTTTACGATTCGGGGAATTTAAAGCGTCATGTCGAAGGTGTTCATTCATCCAAAGACGTCAAAGACTTCGAGATGAAGGAAAGGGGTGACGAGCGAAGTAACTCACCCGTCGAGGAACCGGAAGCGACCTTTACTGACTCCAGTGGAATTTCAGGCACGCCAGTGACCACCACTAATCATTCACTCGACACGGTCACAAATGCGCTAATTGCCGCCATTAAACCGAATGTAAAACTGGAAGTGAAAATGGAACCTGAGCCAAATGGCCCACCAGAAATTCCAAATATGGAATCAGATGGTCAAACTTATACATGCGATCGGTGCCTCCTTCGGTAAGATTTTTTAAACTATAAAGCTTCATGGGGACAATATTGTTAACCTTGAATACTGGATAAATAAAATTGTAGAAAGTTCCGACATTCAAAAAAATGGTGTTTGACAATATTTTTAGCTCGGGAAAACTAAGGTATCAGAACTCGGGTAAAAAGTTACCCGAGTTTTATCCACGGGTTGGAATCGGGTTGGGTTAACCGTTTCGAAAATTCGGGTCAATTTTTTTATTATTAGCGTCTTAAAAAATACCGTGTTAGAAATGTGACATTTTCGTTATTTGGTAATACAAATTGGTATATTTTTTTTTTCAATTTTATTTTTATTTTTGTTATTTTTTTTTTCTAAGTTTTTTTGTCATTTTTTCCATTTTTGTTCTAATCGGTCGTGAGGGTAGAAGTCGACTTTTTGCGTGACATTTTAATTTAGATTTACGTCAAAGAAAGAGTCCGCAGAACATTTACGGGCTGTACATAAAGGCACCGAAAATCAACACTGTTTACGTGTAGAACAGCCGGCGACGCATGCAAGCGACAAACCGTTTACGTACAAATTGTTTTATTGCGATTTTTGTTGGAAGGAATTCACGTGGCGGGCAAATCTAGTCAGGCATATTAATATTCATACCCACGAGAAAAGCTTCCCGTGTTCTATGTGCAAGAAAAGTTTTAGGTAAGACCATAAATAGGACTTGTGAAAATCATGAGTATCATATGATAAATAGACTTTAAATTGAAGAGTTTTGAAACTCCGAACAAGTTTTTTGACGAACTAACAAAATTGGATTATAATATGCGATGGGTTAAAAAACCAACTTCAGGTTCAAAAGATTTAGAATACAGTCTTTACTTCTAATACGGACATTTTTTTATTCTCGAAAATAGCGTCTGTGTGAAATTCACAGTTGTGAATAGTCATAAAGTGTTCAGTTTTCGACTGTTTTTTGGACTTTTTTAAGTAAGGACTGTATTCCATTTTTTTACATATGTAGGGTTACATGTAGCGTTATATGTAGGTGTAATAGATTTAGAATACATTCTATAATTATAGAATTATATTTATAATATTTGTAATAATATTTTAATTTTTTAGGTCCCAAATCTAATAACGCTACATATGTACATTGTTGCATTGATCAGCCAAGCGAGCTTTTTCAGATCACTTTATTTCTAGAAAAAAATCAAGATTTTAAAAATTTTAAACCGAAAATTAATTCATCCCGTAATCTAACTTTTCCATGTACCAAGATATCTTTTTCGCACTTGTCCCTTAATTAGAGCAAAATTGTATTTATAGTGATAACTAACGTATATTTCAAGTTCTCATACATCCCTGCGGAGACACGAACAAAAACACCAAGGTGTACATTATAAATGTCAAAAATGTGCACGGCCATTCAATGATCCATCCAATTTACGTCGCCACGAGGTGGCGTGTAGCGGCGAAAAAACAGACGAATTTGACCATAATGAAGAAGATGGCGAAGACGTCGAAAACGTCGAAAAAGTTAAAAAGGAGGAGCCCGAAGAACAAATGAAACCTCATCGCTGCGGCTACTGTCATAAGGTATACAAATTTATATTTTAGTGAAAAATCCTCCAAATATTTTTGGGATGTTTTTTTTTGTAATACAGGGGTCTCACATTAATGGAAGGTTTGCTATTTTTGACCCAAGTGCACTTTTATCTCGGATAATTGATCAATTTGAACTTTTGGAAACTTTTTAGAAGAAATGCGTCCCTTAATTTGAATTGTGTCTCTTATGTTGGTGTCCCTTAAATATGAGACCCTGCTATACTCTAAGATAGACACAGATGGCAAAACGATTAATTAAAAGAACAATCTCTCAAAAATATGTTACATGTATGTTTTTACATGTTAGAAGCGTTATTTTTTATGCATGCCTTTTAAAATTTACATAACGCGGAAAACAACTTCCATGGAACATAAAAGCTTATTTTAACCCTTATATAAGCGATAAAATATAATGTTCTACATTAAAATAATGCATATATAATTATAATTAATTGTCAAATTATGTTCAGCAATATCTACAAATTGTAGCACATATGAAAAGACATATTAGCAACATGATAAAATAATTATAAATAATGATTGATATCTTTCTGTAATAATTCTGATAAACGTTTTAAGGATATTAATCGATATTTTTTATATTAGAAACTTTTTTTGTTCTTTGAAGTATTAACGATCCATAATAAGTTATTATTAATAATCGTACATGTGTACTTATTAGGCTGTCCCAAGCTTTTTTCGAGGGTCTCCAAATCAAAAAAAGTATACTAGGTGATAGAGCATGATCCACTGATAAAAAAATCTCATTACAGGACCCCCGAATTTTAACCCCTAGGGGGCGATTTTGACAATTTTGTGATTTTTTTCCATAAAAATCGATTTTTCTAGAATTCTAAGATAGGATCTATTTTCGTATTGTTTCTGGTATTCCCATACTCGAAAGCTTGGGACAGCCTAGTACTTATGTTATTTACAGTGCGTGCTTAAATTTGTGTTGGATTTTGTCCCCTCTAACAAGAATTCTTGTATACATTTGTATTCCGGGAAAATTTGACCAAAATTTAACTAGCCGATTTTAAAAATAAAAGTACAGGAGGTCACAAGGTGTGACCGTCATTAGGTCAAGTCAGTTGTTTTGAGAAGCATGCTTTTTGGGAAAAAATCTTTAAAATCATGTCTGTTTACGCTTTTTTTTTTGGATGAAGACCTCATCTTAAGCCACCCTTGTAGGTTTTTCTAAAAATTATTTCAATAGAGCTTTGGTCGTGCAGAGCGGCTGGAAGAACATCTTCGAACTCATACGGGAGAGACTCCTTTTAAATGTGACATTTGCGGAAAAGGCTTCACAACCAAGCATAATCTATTACGTCATCGAAATATTCATACATTGGAGAAAAAGTATACTTGTGATTATTGTGGGAAATACTTTGCTGATCCGACGCAACATAAGCGACATCAAGCAACGCATTTTGCGAAGCAATCTAAAGGTAAGCATTTGAAATACATTTCAGTCGAGCAGACCTGTATATAGTGCATCGGCGCTGAAAATAAACATATAATAATAATAATAATATATGAGGTCTATGTTGCATCATTTGCGCAGTTATCTTGTTATTTATTTTTTTTGTACCCTACTTTACCACTGAAAAACAGGGGTACTGAAAAATTCGTATCAAAGTTTACCCGAGTAGGGTTATTACCCGCGGGTACGGGTGCGAATTGAGTTGTACCCGTGTTTACCCGTGTGTAAAAAATGTTGAAAGTTACCCTAGTTTACCCTTGTCCGCGGAAAAACTGCCCACCTCTAACCGTAATCGAGCCCGGAAATGCCGGTAGTTACCGGTTAAAACACAAAAATTTCCATATGATATGGACCATATCCTAATAGCGTCTATTTTAGCATCACGACAAGACGCGCTGGATTCGTCGCCTATCTCCCTGGTCATCCCGAAATTCGGGCAACCATCAAATTATAATATTTTTGTCAATGATAAAATAGAAACCAGCTAATGCCTTATTCCGTGGTAGACAAGTATTGTTCTGGAACAAGAAATCAAAATGATATTCCAACATGCAACAACCTCAGATAAGTAAAAACATAACCCTAGTTTGGGCTCCAAAGAAAAAAAATATGTATCTGATAATATATAATAATTCATTGTGTCATAAAAAAATACTGCTTTTACAGTAAAAGTTTTACTAAATACGTCCCTTTCCTTCTGGGATGGCAAAACTATGAAACAAAAATTTTTAAATTCAATGTTCAAAAAGTGGTATTTTGGTCAAAAACTAAGATCGAGAGAATTTTGAGGTCAGGCATCGAAAAATCCAAGCGGTTGTGCCTACAATTTCGGACATAACGCGCGTTGCAAATGAAAGCGGGTAAAAATGAGTAAAAATGATCATGTTCGACCCGCTTTCATTTAGAATGGGCGTAAAATAAAAAATGCGAATATTGATAATAAATGGGGTTCCTGCAAAAGTTGTTATCGCAGAAGGAAGGGTTCCGTATTAATGGTTTAATCAAATCAAAGTTCTTAATAATATTTATGTTACTTCATTCAGAGCATTTATCATTTAACAATTAAGACAAAACCTTACACGTACTTCGAATCGCTTTATATTCTGTAAACGTCTACAGCAAAAACCGGTGTTAATTTTGAAGGGTGGTGACAATTTGTATATATGCTATAAACGTTTCATTTTTTTTTTGTTTTTGATTTTTTATTATATATTTGACGAGGTCCTAATTTCAAGCAGCAATTCCAAAAACGTTCTATATTTTATTCATTCATTTTTTATTATTATTCTATCAAGTTCTTTTCTCTGTATGGTTGCCTAGATGACCAAAAGTTCTTAATCTGTTCAAGATATTTTTTACAAAAAAATACGTACTACAATCACGCTAGTTATAAAGCACACATATTTTATAGAAGTTTAAAAGGGTTTTATTTTTGGCCAGATGTATCGTGGGTTTAACTCGGATTCCTCGATAATTTGAATAAAAATATGTCCTATAAATTATAGGCTATGATATACAACACCCACCTTGCGTAAAGTAACGGTCACTTTCCCGCCTACGCACTACCTGGTTAAACTATCACTTCCTCCTACCTCCTTAAAGGAAACCCAAAAATAGATCAAAAACATGTTACTTTAAGTGGAACTGTTACTTAAAGCAGGTAGGGCGTAGGCGGAAAAACTGACTATTACTTTAAGCAGGTAGGTGGTCCAGCTAAAATTTACTTTTTTTCCGAAACATTGATTAGTATTTTTACTTTATAACCTTACATTAAATGTGCCATATATCACACATGACGTTGAATCCCTGCTAATGCAAAAAATTGAAAACCAAAAGGTTAAACCAAGCCAAAAAGAAAATCAAATTTTTTTTACGATTTTTGTTCATAATTTTTCGGTAGTCATTGTGGGTGAAAATTAGTTAGTATAAAACAAGCGATCTGGACGTACGAAAATATCATCTAGGGAACCGATCAATCGGGTATCTTTTTTAGGTTATCACTAACTTGTGTAATCAACTAGGTTTTTCAATTATAGTGTTGAATATTTTTATGATTTATAACTTTATAGCTGGTGACGGAGCCGGATTTTTTAATTTACAATTAAGTGGTAACCTAAAAATGCGACCTTAAAAGTTTGCTTCTATGCGCTAAAATATTGTTTAAACATTCCGGAGCAGTAACAAATACGGTTAGAACGATTGGACTCATTAAGCGTGGTCCGCATTAACCCAGCTATCCGCCGGGAACTTGTACAGGTATGGGCCATAAGGTGGCTATAAGGTATTCAATTGTTTTACTATTTTAAGTAAAAATCATGCCGTTCAGCTATTTTTTTAGTGGGAAAAATTGGTGAGGTCTAAAAAACGCCTTTATTTAGTTATCGTTAGGTGTTTAGTAGTTTGAAAAATATAAAAATATATATTTAAGGTTTTTTATATGACCTTATAACCACTCCTCATACAACCTTAGTCATCCACCATGTGGTTCATATCCTTTGAAAACAGTTTTCTCGAAATCTAGATTAGGCGCTAGTAGATTAGATGTCTACTTTGCTATTAAAATATCATTAATGAGGTGCGCCATCTGGTTTACAAAAAAAGAGAAACAATCTAAACAAAGTGATTGATGATATCTCCAGTATATATGAAAAAGTGTGTACAGCATGCTGTTTTCGACTATACCGCACTATAGTGTCTTCAGTCGTTCGCAAAAATAATTGCTAGTCAGAAAAGTGGGGGTAAAATATTGCAATAAATTGTAATGCTGCCTACGTTTTACACAATCGTTCGCTCTATTAGTTCCATTGGCCCAAACGACTCATTGACAGCCAATTCTTTATATATTTTATGCCGACTATGTGATGTATGTCCCTAATGAGTTGATCGATCCGATCATTTTTTTACTGACGTGGGAAGAGAACATTATATTAGTCAGACATTTTTCAAGTTGATTATCGGGGTGGAAAAATGTTATCACTTTTTGCGGAATCTAGTTTTAGTCTACCCATTTGAACATATACCAAAACATCCTAACACACTCTTTTGGGAGTTGAAATTTTGTCTTATGACGGCCATATACGTGCTCTTTGAATTTCTCGAAAAAGTAGTACTATATAAGAGGGCAGACTTTTTTAATTTGTAAAATGACACCCAAATTTGACACCAAAATTTGAAAGTGAAATTTGATCTTGTTATAACATCTTTTATGTTTTAATCGTCAGACTAAAATGAAAGAACCGACTCAATCCTAGTAATTGGACTTACAATTTAAATAGTAAGTCGACATAATTGACGTACCAAAACCAGGCACCAGTTCATTTAAGACAACGTATATTTTAAGCTACCGTATCAGATATTATGGTATGAAATTACTCGGAGTAGGGACACTCATAATAATTTGGCGTTTTTCTGGATATGATTATTTCCGTTTTTCCCAAATAGACTTTCTGTCAAATGTACACGACTTCCAAATGTCGCGGTGCAACGCAATTTAACTCATCTTATGATCTGAGCTAACGGCAAAAATCGAGTTTTTTAATGAATAAGCTTTTTATGTGTCTTAATGTGATTCACTTGATCGTATATAATTTATCATTATTCTTCGGTGCCTTTATTACCTTCTTTACAATTCTTCTTGTTTTATTTATTGAGCTTATTTTTATTTTACTTCTTTAAAAAACGTCGCATTTTTTATGATAGGGTGCAGGAGAACGTTCAAATGATTTTTGAATTGCAAGAAAACAATTTCAAAGAAAATACAGAAAAAGCTTTATCTTCTTGTTGGTACCAAAAAAAAAACGGACGATTACCGTCTTCAACTTCGCTGAATTATATTTCGTACGGAGGCCCGAAAATTCAGTGCCTAACCTAACATGTTGCCTTCATAACCTTCGGTGCTACTTTTTCAAAAAAAAAACAAAACTGTATTTTGATGCATTTATATTGAAATACAATTGTTTTGTAATGAGTATTCGAAAATAATAAATCATACTAAACCCGGTATGTTTTATTTTTCATAAAATGTTTTGAATTTTATTTGGAGCATACTCATGATAAATGATACTGTAAAACTCTAGAATTTAGCGCCTAGAATATTTTTTTGTAAAACAGATGCAAATTTGCCCGTAAGACTTACGGCGTAAGTCGTTAGAAAAAATATGTTTTTTTATGTTAGTATAAATTATCCAGCGATCAAATATTTAAACTAACTGTCTACAAAAAAAACGAGACACATTTTTTATTACTCATTGCATTATGATTGTATTTTATATCCAGCTCGTTCGTTGGGCCTTATAAGCAAGCAAATTCGAGTAATTATCTTGAAATTTTTTTCGGGTATTTTTCATGCTCCAGCTGTAAAAACACCGTTTTAATCGGTATTAAACATAACCGATTAAGACCGTTTTTAATTACCGCGAAATTGGAGAAACCAGAAATTTTAACCGGTTTTTTACCAGAGTTCCGGTTTCCCAAATTGGCTTGAAATCCACCAAAGCGCTTTATTTTTTATACCTTAAATCGCCGAAAAAGAGGCCCTTTGGACTAAAAGTCACGGCGTTCTCCCTAGGAGTTAACAGCCGAGCCAAAGAAAACGCCCGATAAAAATGAATGTGATCTTATTATTTCAGAAACCCAACGTAAGAACGATTCTACTTGTACTAAACTTAAGGCGTTACTTTTCTTATAGCATAACTATAAAAAAGAAATGTCACTTGCCCAAATTGATATTTTATTGGTGCGTAAATAGTATTACTTAGCATGGTATTTGGGAACAAAAAAAAACAGGCCTTAATGATTGTGTATTTACAGTGCCTTATGTTAAGTGTGGTGACAAATCTATGTGCCTTGATGTCTACATTTGTTTTTTTTTCTCTTGCAACATTGTTATATTATATGGGAACGTTGCGTTATATAGTAATTCCTGTACATTGAATAAATAAAGTTTCAATTGGTAAACAAAAATACATTTTTATTACTAAAAATATAAAATTTATATTGTCAATATTACACGGTGTTTTGACTAATGAGTCTATTTCACCAAAAAAAATGAAAGAGATCCTTGAGATAAATGAATTACATAAAAATTACATGAAAATGTATATTCACCGGTTTGAATGCACATTTAATAGTGGCATCATTAGCGTTTAATAATCGTATATTTTCTACCAGTGAGATATTTTGATCGGTAGTTTTTTGCCCAACCAGACAATTACGGGCGGATTACGGCAAAACCAATACAATAACTTTAACGGTTTAGGTATTGATTCAGTACTACTGAACTAAAAAAAGTTCAGGCCAATTTTATAAAAAATTTCGTACCGAAGCCAAAACCGGTAGTACAGGTAATTACCGGTTAACTCTCAGAGGGAAGGAGTTTTTGGGAACCCGTAGGGGGAAAATGCGTGTTAATAAAAACGCACTTAAAAAATTCACAATAATTCGCAATAATTAAAAAAAAACTGGTAAAACCAAGTTGTAGAGCTCGTCAAACTACGTCGATCTGACTATTCAGAAATTGATTTGGGCCACCAGGGCCCCCTAGAGAGCTCTTTGAAATCTCCAACCTACGCAAAAAACACCGTCAATCGAATTTTCTCGAAAAGTTGAGGGGGTCACCAATACCCGTTTTGCCCTACGGGGCCTCCATATGCCTTAAATCGACGAAAAAACCAGTGGGTTTGCGTGTCTATTTACACGCACTTCCCCCCTGTGAGTTAACGTACAGCGGGGTTGGTTATAAGGTCAGCCATTTGTGCCGTTATAAGGTCAAGTCAGTTATTCCTATGGAAATCATGTCTTTTTTAATTTTTTTTGGGTGAAGACATGTAATAGTGGGATCGTCATCGTTTAATAATCGGCAGTATCTTACCGGTTAGATATTTTGTTTGGTCTCCGATTTTGAGCTGTTTGCGAATATGGTATACTGTATACCGTATACAGCTAAAGACTATTTGTGCTCAATTGGAAATCAAGCGAACATATCGTCGAACATTACATATAGCGCCATTATTAGTTGGCCAGATTGTTAGTGGGCGCTAAAATGCGTACTTATAATAAAAATCACATGGAGTAGAACAATTATTGATAAAACATTAAAAAATTCTAAAATATGTTATAAAAGTTGATGAAAGTAAGGTCACAGAATTCGTTAACAGGAGTTGAACGGAATAACAATATATGTATACCAGCTCACTTTGGCGAACACCGCCAGAGAAGACTACTGTTGAAAAATTTGCATTAAGGTCAAGTCCGTTTTTTTTTAAACATAAACCATACCGTATGGACCATACGGTATGGTCCATACCTTTTGTTGACTTTTGTTTAGATGAAGACCTCGCATTTTAAATATTTTTTCTAAAGAATAATGTCTTTTTAACTTCAGTTTAACTGTCAGTTTTTTAAATTGTATTTAGATCAAGTCAGTTTTATTCTGGGTCTGACCTTAATTAGACCCCCTTGTAATGATGTTTTTCATAAAAAAAATATAGGGGCTGTTTATAAGGTCTGAGATTAAGGCCGCAATAAGCATTACAATTTATACAATAAGGTCTTCGAATATGTTATTTTCTAAGTTAAGGTCTTATGATTTATATTGAAATGGCGTGTTTGAAAATAATCAGGAATTTTTCAACGAAAAAGGGGGTGCTTTGTAGAAAAATATTTTTTTGTTTGTTTGTTCCAGAGTTTTCCCCCTTGAAAGCGGACCGAGTTATCATTTGAATCATTTTTTGGGAAAACACTATCCCAGGTATTCCCTTACTCAATATTCCGGTAATCAATAGAATAGTGTCAAAAAGCAAATATAGCTCAAAGTCGTAATCATTTTTTTTTTGTCTGTGTGTGTTTTTGTTTCTTTTTATTTTGTGTGTCTGACCGCAATGGAAGAACAAAAATAATGCGAAGGGAACGATTGGGGAGTTGTCACTTGCGTGGTGTTATATTGATCGTTTGAATCTCTATCCACACTATATCTCTCGATATATATCTACACGTATTTGGCAGGCGGACTTGTAGTATTCGGAAAGAAACCTATACATCTCTCGCATCGTTCGTTTTTTTTTCCTCTCGATCGTGCGTCGCTCCGACCCCGATTCCCTCGGGAGGCCTGCTCAAATTGTTTATGGACATATGGGGTAGTTTGCATTTTTTTTTTCTCATTTTTTTTCCTTTTCTCTCTCGTCCTTGACTCGCGTGTATGTGTGTGGTATATGCCTTGCACCGTATTGATTGAGTGGCGAAAGTGAGTGAAATGATTGGTTAATCGTCTCTCTCTCTCTCTCTTCCTTCATGCCCCCGTATCTCTGCCGAGAGTGAACGAAAAAAAAGAAAAAAATAACAAATAAAAAAGAACGCAAAAAAAATCGAAATGTGTAGGGAACGCCCTAAGGGCATTATTGTGCCGAGATGTGAAAATAGAGAAACGATATAGTTTGTTTCAGGATTTTTTTTTCTTCTTATGTGTGTTCATCTTCGAGTTGAAAAAGGCGCAAATGAAAGAAGATAAAAAAGTAATTGAAATAAGAAAAAAACATGAATAAGATCGGCTAAAGCTTCTATTTTTGATCCCCCACTGGTTTTCGATATTGATTCTTTTTTATTTATTTCTTTTTGCTTCACAGTGTTGGACTTACATTCGCACAAAACAAAACGAACAAAAATATTGTTTAGAGCTTTGAGAGAAGGACGAGAGAACCAGGCCACGTTTTTTTTGCTGATTTTTATGATATTAAAGTTCAATGACAGAAGAAAACATATGAGCTGTACCGGCAGAAATTCATGGTTGGGCATTATATATCATCTGAGTTTTTGGAATAGAAATATGACCCCTGTTAATTTGTCGGTCTTGGAGCTGGTCACGTTACATCTCAATAACGAATAATTTTAATTTTGCACCAAATAATTTTTCAGAAATTCAAATGATTTGCGCTGTATCTCATAAATCAAATTATTAATATCATCTAATATATAGATATATAATTGTAGTCTATTTATGGTTGCAAACTCTCGCTTCAGAGCCAAAAACAAATGATGTTTTAATGGTAAATGGTGATTTTTTCCCAGCCGGTTGGTTTTTAGCGGTTGTAAGTGTCAAAATCAGAAGTGCCGTGGTCAAATACCCCTCGTAAAATGTTTTTCAGCAACATATGGTTAACTTTATTTTCGACAAAAAAATTAAGAATTCGCCCCAAGTATACCAATTTATGGAAAATTACAATTAAAGGCGCAATTAATGTGCTGCGAAACTGTAGCGTTCTATTTCTTCTGATTTGTAAGAATTGAATAATATTAACGTAATGAAATTACGTGGTCGTCAAAAAAAAAGAAAAAAAAAACAGAACGCATCGGAAATATGGATCACATTCACGTTTTTTCCTTATGAAAACAGTTATCTTTGCAACGTATCCAGACAATGTATAAAAATGTTAAAGAGATTTTGTTTAATAAATACAATAAATATGAAGATTTTTTAAACGACGTCTTACAATTGTGAAATTAATCGAGAGAGTATTCGGACTGTACATCCGAGAGTTGACAATTCGAGAAAAAGTTGAGATTTTTTGGATCCTAAACAGTCAAATTTCACACTCATTTTAATTGTTTGTATTTGTTGAATATTTAACCGGTTAAACCTGAACCGTGAAGGTCAGTTTTTGGTAAAATTAGGCGCTTCACTGATTAACATCCACCCATGTGTTGACCATTAAGTAGTCACCATTTAACAGCAAACAATAGAAAAATCATGTAACATAGTTGTTCCGGTATTTAAATAGAAAATATCTTGAGGAAAAATTATGGTTTTTGAACCAAAAAAACGAGGTCAGTTCATATCCTCCACCAAGTTCACTTTCTGACTTTAAATTAAAAGCACTTTTCCGGAGAGATTATAACAATGTGCAACAAACAACTAAATCTGCGTTGAGATTGATTACTTTCGGATATCACAAAAATGTGTCAGGTTTCGGACTTAGAGATATTGATCTCTTTTCTTTTTTTTTTCAGTATTTGACAATTTTTGTATGTCAGCGCTGATTGCTTCGTTCGTTCTTTTTTTTCTTTTGGTCTTTGTGTTTTGTTATTATTTGGTTTTAGTGCATTTTTTTTAGAGAACAAAAAATAACTAATGCCATTAAATGTTGATGATGTTCGTCTTTATAAATAAGACCAGAAGCAGCGGTCGTTTAGGTTTTGATCATTTTATTGATAGGAGAAATAAAAGAGAACAAAGGGTCCTGGTGTCCTTTGTGGATGTTTAAAAATTCCGGGTATCTACATCATGTAGGGAATTATAAAGGCCATGGGTTTTGACATTTGTGAATAATTAAATGTTTAAATGATTTTTATCAATGATAAACATCGTCAGAAATAAAAAAAACATAAAAACCTAGTAAATCAAAATAGCCCACGATACGTATATTGTACGCGTCTTTCTCTAAAAATGACTACTTCGAAAGGTACATTATTTGAAATGTTTTTTTTAAATGTACGTTCATTATAATTCGCACATATATAAACGTGGACAACACGAGATAAAATAAACAGCGTGTGAAAAGAGAGAGAGCGTACTGTACTCAATTTGTCAAAAACCCTGGTCGAGAGAAAATGTCGCAGTTTCATTTTTTCAAATATCTGGAGTAGAAATCTGGAATAGATTTCAAATAGAGCTAGAGGAAAAGTCTTTCTGAAATTTTTTTCATCTTATTTTGAAATGGTATCATCCAGAAAAAACATTTGTGTTTATTTTTTCCAGAAAACGTATTTTTTCGTTGGCGGAGAGTTTTTGGCAGAAAACATATCTCGCCGAACTTTCCAAGAAATGCTGTTTTAGAGCATATTGCTGCCATTTGTGTTTTTTTTCGGAAATCGTACTTAGCCTAAATTCGACGAAAAGCGTTTTTACGAGATTTTGCGGTACCTTTGAGATATGTTTCCAACACAAATACTATACTTTTTGACAAAACAAGAGGAATAAATTGTTTGTAAAAACCAAAAAGTACACAATCCCAAAATCAATGAGGAAAATAATCGAACTATGAGATTTATGTAACAAAACATTAGAAATTTTGATATAGAAACAAAAAGACGATCGAAGACGGCAACAAATTTTGTTATCGACTTTGAATGATTGATCATTAGAAAATCATTTTTTGCGTTCTTCACCGAACCAAAACCAATTGCGGATTCTCGCAAACTTTTTTTTACATCTTTTGTTTTAAATGGAACATATATTGATTGAAGGTGTCTCACGTGTATAAGTTTTTTTTCATCGTCGTTTAACAGAATATAAAAGTTTTTTGAGATAAAAAAAAAGAGAAGAAAAAGAAGATGAGTGGATAAATGAAGAAAATTGGGCTTTTATTTAGATTTTTGGATAAGAAAAAGAACAAATACTTCAACCTTGGTTTGTCTATTTTTTTTTTTGGTTTTTGCATTCTGACGTCTAGGAGAACAATATAGTATGATTTAATCGATTAGGCGAACCATGATGCGAAGTCAAGGACATTGTAGAAATCGTATTTATCTTGAAAAAACAAAGGTCGGCTCTTGTTCTCGGATCGATTTTGATAAATTTACAAGAAAATGCCTTCGAATTCGTCGAGAGGAAAATTAATTAGATGTTGAGGGGTTAAAGCCTAGTAAAATGGAGTTCATATTTTTTAGAATGGGTATATTCCACATGATGGTTTTCTTATAAGGCCGGGCATTTGTGCCGCAATAAACGCAAAGTTTTTTTAGCCAAAGTTAGGTGTGTTTTTTGGAATGAAATCATGTCATTGTTGACTTTTTTTCAAATTAAGAGGGCCTGCACATATGTCCGTTATTTCTGAAATTTTCCATGAACTTCAGACCACAATTCTAGTGGGTCCTTGTAACCAAGACCCACATTGTCAAAAAGTAAAAAAAAACGAATTTTTAATGACAAACGCTAATATAATACTGTATTATATTAGCGTTTGTCATTAAAAATTCGTTTTTTTTTACTTTTTTGACAATGTGGGTCTTGGTTACAAGGACCCACTAGAATTGTGGTGAGAAGTTCATGGAAAATTTCAGTATTATTAATACTGCTTAACGCTTTATTGTACTGTTTTACTTTTTGAATCTCTACAATTTATTGGCATTTTTTCTGAAATACCGTTCAGTTGAAATGTGTACCTATAAGGATAATCAATACTTATTCTGAGTAGATTGTTAGATTTCTTCAATAACGTGATAGTCACTTGAATTATAACATCATTTTTTTAAATAAATAAAACCAAAGTGATGTTGTTGCTGAATTGATGTGTTGGCCAATAAACAACTCTCTTATTATTATTGAAAAATTTGACGTGTACTGGCTGAGAAATCGTTCACTGTAATTAAAAGCTGTTCGAATTCAACTGATAAGAGTGTTATATTGTCGGATAAAATGAATCTAATAATCGTTATCGCTACAAATTTGTATACATTATACTTAAGACGACGGTAATTGTCAATTACTAATTGATCTGAAGATAAGAGACCTTTTTCGGTCAGTGTCCTTATCTGCTGTACATGTGTAAAATTGCCTTGGCGCTTTATTTTACATGAATTTTCTTGAATATCACATTATGTTTTATAATGATTATTAATTTACTATGTATATCAAGAGACACTATTTTAGATGTTTAATTAGGGTATTTAACATTTCTTTTCATACATTATATCCGCATTTTTTTATAGAACTTTTTCTATTTTTTATCGTTTAAATTTTACTCCTAGAATCTATTAAAATTATTTCGAAAAAAGGTCCGGGTCGCCAAATTAGGGTCGGTTTCCTAAAAAAAACGAAATCGATCCTATTATGGGCCATAAATTATGGCAATACTTGTATATACCCCTGTATATACTACCCGGGTACGTTATTTTGTGACTCGTAAAGTTCATGAGAGACCAATTGAAATGATGATTACGAATGTGATCAAAGAGATTAAATTACAGTGGTTTGACATTAATTGTAAGAATTGTCCTGCGGTTAGTATTCACTTTGGACTCCTATAATTGTAAAACCGAGTTATAACTTAGTATGTACACATTGCCACGGTGATTATATATTAATAATAGGCCACTTTTATATATTTAACCCAATCGTTTAGTAGTTTACGCATCAATGCGGGAACCAGTGTTTAGAAAATAATTATGTCTTTAAAGGTGAAATTTCATATTAATTGGACCTAATCTGCATCTATAAAAACGATATTTTTCGCATTTTTTTTACATTTTACACTTATGCACTACAAGGGTTGGTTAACAAATCGGTTTACTATAAGGTATAGTCTATTTGAATCAGTAATTATATGGACGGTTCATTGGCTATTACTAATAGCCTATTAGTAGGGCGAGTTCCTAATTTTTTGCCGAACAATTACTCATGTGTTGCCGAAGAACATTTTACTGGAGGTTATTGACCATGGCGCTGCTGATTTTTACACTTGCAACAGCTGAAATACGAATCATAACACATAACACACTTTTATTATACAAATTTGACTTTTTATATAGATTTTTTTCAAAACCTTATCAATCACTGTAACAGTGTTGGTGCTATTGATTCAGTTGTTTCGGCGTATAGTGCAGAAAAATATAGCGGTCAATTGTATATGGGCTTTTTTCGATTTCGTGTCTCGTTCATTAAATTTCAAGGTCACGCAGTTCGATGATTTTGCCATTTTTTCAGTTTTTTAGAGATATTTTTTGTTCTATACCTCGGAGAAAAAAAAGCCCACATAGAAATAAGGGCCTGCATTAAAGGAACATTTTAGTCAAAAAACGAAATCAATACAACTAACACGTGATTGGCAGCTCTATTTCCGGTTTTTGGCCAACCAAACTACAGCCATATTAAAGTAGAAACTTTGTTATTTTAGCACAAGAAAAAAATAATGTAATCGTACTTGAAAACTGCCATTAACCAACTAAAATTTCATGTTTTTGGCCCTGGTACAAGAGAATGATTTTCAGAATCATACGACAATTATTTCTATGGCTTGGTAGTTTAGGAATTCCCTCTAGCTATCAGTAACAGGTTATTATTATTCGTATAGATGGGTAGATTTTGGGTGTTTAAGTTTGCGTTTATCAGTTGCACGACAAAAAAAAACACTTTTAAGGGTCCATATTTTTAGAACTATAGTTCGGCCAAGATACCGAATTGTCAAAATAAGCTATCTCTCAAATCATATGTAAAACGCACACGTATTTAATTCTCATTTGTATTTCCGACGCCTGAATTAGAGATTAACTGATTATTCGCCAGCTTTATCAAATATTCTGAGTAATTGACGCACAAATAAATTATCATTTTTAGAGGTTTTTGATGGCAAATGTTTATAGTCTTGAAAAGGGCCACGGATACGGCTTCCACTTGGCATCGGAAAAGGGAGCACAGTACGTTAGAAAAATAGATTCTGACTCGCCAGCTGAAAGGGCCGGCATCAAAGATGGCGATCGACTACTCGGGGTAAGGAACTATTAGTAAAGGGGGTATAGTTATAAGGTCTGACATCGTGACCATTATAAGGTCTAGTCAGTTTTTACAACTTTAAACCATGTCTTTTTTCTGCCTTTTTTGATGGTTTTTTTGGTCTTACCATATAACCAGACCCTTCTGTAGACTCTATTTACTAGGGACTTTCCAGTTGGGTATGTCGAGAAGTAGTTATCTAATTATATGAAAGTCAACGCATTATTATAGTCTATAGCATTTTAATCGACTTTTGAATTTTTTTTCCGATTTTAGGAATTTTTATGAATTTTTTCGATTTTAGGAATTTATAAAATGTTATGGCGTACCCTGCTGTCAAGGAAAAAATAATGCCTTTTTAGCCAATATTTCCCAAAGTAACGCTTTTAACGTTTTCAGGTCAACGATACCAACGTCATTGGTTTAAATCACAAGCAAATCGTAACGCTTGTCAGAGATTCGGGAGAAAATGTAAGATGAGGCGATTGGTGTCACAAATATCACGTGCCATCACATGATCTTAAAAATACGTATAAAACACATTTTAGGTAGAGTTAATTGTAACGTCTCCAGTTGATGGAATTTCCATTTCAAGGGACGACGATGTAATGCGATTAATGCCTCGAGAGGTAATGAGTTCAAAATTTCTATTTTTATTTTGGGTGAATTTTAAGGTCATTTATTCGATTAAAGTTTGATAATATCCTAATTGGTCAGTGTACAGACATAATATTTACGGTTAGTAATTTACCTACAAAATTAAAATGATTCATTCAACAATTCCATTTCAATTAAAATGATTCATGTAATTGAGGTGATCCATTAACGAGGGGACCTAGGATTCATTTACAGCTTTGTCTCGTCAGCAATGTACTATGGTCTATAGGCTATAGACTATAGCGGCTGCAACGAATTTCTATCGACTTTTTAAAATAAATTTGATATAAATATCCAGGTAAAACATGGATTCCTTTTATTGACCGATAACTTTTCTCATAGATCACCCACAGAGCCTTGAACTTGGCAAAAATTTAAATTTATAAATGTTACTAATATTACAGTTTTCAAGCTATTAGATTTTTTTGTAAACAAAGCGTATCAATAAAACGCACAATCGTATTGTTTTCGATTTTTGAATTCAGGTCTAGGTAAAGAATTATCGGCAAAAAACTACAAAAATGGGGTGACCATTGGAGTATCATGACTTTGATTTTTGATTTTTTTAAATCGAAGTTCAAACATCACGGGTACCCGATTTCCGACTTCTTGCTTAAGCATGTTGGGTTAAAATTTAATGTGTTTTTAAATATGGGCGGTATAAGCGGTGTAATCAACAGTAATATATTTCCCTTTGTAGTTTATATAGGCTAAAGCTTTTTTTAGACAAAAATCTAAAATTGGCTTGTGTACGATAAGTTGCCGTTTTCCCTCTAAATGAAAATTACAACAAAAAAAATTTTGTGTTTACAGTTTGAACTTTAAACCTTAGGAATTATAATGATTAAACTGTCTTATTTTCTAATCACTATGGGTTTATTTTGTATCTAAAATCCCAAATATGATTAGAAAATTAGACAATTTAATCATTATAATTCCTGATCCTAATGTTTTCGACCTTTAATTAAAAAAATTACATTGATAAATTACATACAATGCTAATATAATTGCGCCAAAATTAAGTTACTATATAGCGGCCAGCCGCTCCCGTTTGTAGCTTCTTTTAGATATTTTTCACAGATATTTGGGTTAATATAAGATTTTAAATTTTGATAATGATTTTTAAAAGTTTTTAATCATCTTAATAATATAACAAAGGGCGAAGAAAACTATTTCATAATAATTCCTAAATGTACTTATTGTAATTTTATGTATCTATGTTATATTCAAATATACTAGGTGAAAATTGAAAGATAACGGCATCTAATTAATTTAAGGGCTGTATATCAAATGATAAAATATTTCGTGCTAATATATTTTGTAGTGTAGTTTAACACGACAAACCAGTGGATTTGGATTCGTTCTTCACTCCGAGAGAATACATAAAAATACCGGTTTTTATATGACAAAAATAACTAATGGAGGAGCAGCTTGGCTGGCCGGTGTTCACGAGGATGATAAAATAATATCGGTAAGTACCCATTTTGGTTTTATGGTATTTTTTTAACTCTTATGATATTTCATAAAATCTTGTCTTGAAGTTTTTGGTGCAAGAAGTTTTTATGGTCGTATTTTTTCTCGTGTTTATTTATAAGTTAAGGTCTTTTGAAAATGCCCTTTATGGCCATTTTCCTTACGAACTTATAAGTTATAACCTCAGTATATATAAGTTGTAACCTCAGTATATATAACTCGTTAGCTCTATCTACAGCCTTGTTACATGGTTTGGTTGTGACGACTTATATATGCGCCATGTCTTCAACAGTTAAAGTTTCATTAGGTATATGATAGACCGTATATCATATACGGTATATGAAAGGTATCGGCTATACCGTATCGCTCTGGAGATGTATTTTTTTATTTTAAAAATAAAATAATTCCGCGTTGAAAGTGCTTATAATCTCTTAGACACCAAATAAATATGTACAAAAAACTATTAACTGTATATAAAATTCTTTACAATAGCAATTATGGCCCGCAGACAATTTTTTTAGAGATATTTATGATTATATAACTCGTGTAATTGCTTAACGTACAGTGGTGGCTGCCTATAATGTCTCACGAACGGTCGTTTGTAGTGTCTGTCCAACGGGAAAAGTGGTCGTTTATAATGCCTGTCTAACGGGAAAAATGGTCGTTTGTAATGTCTGTCTAATGGGACAAGTGGTCGTTTATAATGTCTGTCCCCAAAAAGTCTTCAAGAAAAGTGGTCGTTTATAATGTCTGTCCCATGAAAATTTCTGAGAAAAGTGGTCGCTTATAATGTCTGTCCCAGCAATTTTTTTCTGCTATAATGTCTCACGAATCCACTTTGGGGGACAGACATTATAGGCAACTACCACTGTACATGTATTTGATAAGAATGTTAATACTATCTTATGGTTTATTATATAATATGAAAAACTATATAACTAGGTGAAAAATCCGACTATACCCGTATAAAAAAAGTTCAAAAAGATAAGATTGTATAGAAAAAAAGTGTAAAATCATGTTTTTTACACTTTTTTCTATAAAATCTTGTCTTTTTACACTTTTTTTATACGGGTATAGTCCGATTTTTTCATCTAGTTATATAGTTTTTCATATTATATAATCAACCATAAGATAGTATTAATATTCTTGTCAAACACATGTACTTTTAGCAATTACACGAGTCATATAAACATATATGTCTCTAAAAACCAGCCAGTCTAATACGAACATTATCCCGGATAATTTAATCGAGATACTGTTGTTATAAATTAATGCTAGAGCAAATATTAACTGATAAAGTAATTTTATGGTGCGGCATTGTATCAGGGGATTTATATTACAGGGTGTGGTGGTTTTAACTCAAGTTGTCAAGACAGTTCTGATATTTTGAACGTGATAAGTTATAAGGTCAAGTCATTTTTTTTTCAATCGTGTCTTTTTTTTTGTTGACCAAGGAATTTTTACAATTTTTTTTTTTGAAAATCGTGTCTTTTTTGGGACCTTCAATTTTCTATGTTTATAAGGTTAAGTCAGTTTTTGAAAAGGCATTTTTGGGCTTGACCTTATAACCAGATACAATGTAGTACATTGAATGTACATCATACTGATTCTATTATTAAAAGATCGATGACAATTTCATCACAAATAAAGCACACGTGGATGTCGTCGAATTGATAAAAAATAAGTCTACGATCAAAATGACGCTCATTCACCGCGCCAGTAATCTCAGTGGGGAACTTTCACACCGCCTAAGAGTACCTTCGATGGCGCGCGTTGAAAACGACGAAAATGAGTCGGAAATCAATAACGAGTCGCCTACTGCATCCGAAACACTTTCCAAAACAAGTACGATTGCGGAAATAAATAGCCACCCCGGTGTCGAGCACCAAACAGCGGAAATTGTTGCCAAAGATCATATTGAATCAGCACCCGTAAGTTACCAAATTATCTTGCATGACATTTTTTATTTTCTTTTTGAAATGATATCTTGTGCTAGACGAGGGCGCTGAAAGTGCTGAAATCTCAAGAAAAATGCAAAACCTAAACACCACTTGAGAAGTTATATTATGAAAGTATTAAAAGTTTCAAGATAACTTTTGAGATTTGTTATAAATGGGGAAATCGCGAATTTTTCGCAAAAAGAAACTGGCAAAGCCAAATTGTAGAGCTCGCCAAACTACCACGATCTGAGAAATCAAATGTTGACCACCAGGGCCCTAGAGAGCTGTTTGAAAATATCAACCTACGCAGAACATTTTTTTTTGTTCTGCGACACATATTAAAGGGAAATGGAAGCCCACATATTAAAGGGGTTAACCCGTCGCTTAACTCGGCGGGTAGCAAGGCCGTGAACTTCGCTAAAAACGAAATTGGATCTCATAGTTTACAATTACAACGGTCCGCTAAACAAGGCGCACAAAACTGTTTTCTCCGATTTTTGAAAAAAAGTTTAAAATATTCCCGAAAAACGCCAAAAATGGGCAAAGGCGCGTCATTATGTGATACTTCTTTAGAGTGAAAATGGAAGCGCACATATAAATGGGGTTAACTCATCGCTTAACTCGACGGGTAGCGTCTCATCTCGTAATTCTGAAGTGTCTGACTCGTTGAATAATAATGACACTGACTCGTTTGACCAATTGGACTTCGCCCGTATGTCCCTGCAGGATCTCAAATCAACAATTCGAAGTAAAAAAAGTGGAAAACAGCGACGAGCTGCCGATGAAATCAATTGGTCGCAAANACTACGGCAACCGCCGTTTTTCAGTCGTTTGATTTTTAATGAAATTTCAGTGGAGGCTAGTGGAGCTAATGTAGGAGAGCCAAAAAACTAGAATTTTCAGGGTTTTTGTGGTTTAATTCCTAACCGGTACAATTTGGAGACTTTTAAACGTTACCATCGGCTCCGCAAGGGTCGATTACCTCTAAAAGTAATCGTAATGGGTAAATTAAAGCAACTTCAAAATCGGGTAAAAATCCCAGGCGGCGACCCTAATCATACTGATTCTATTATTAAAAGATCGATGACAATTTCATCACAAATAAAGCACACGTGGACGTCGTCGAATTGATAAAAAATAAGTCTACGATAAAAATGACGCTCATTCACCGCGCCAGTAATCTCAGTGGGGAACTCTCACACCGCCTAAGAGTACCTTCGATGGCGCGCGTCGAAAACGACGAAAATGAGTCGGAAATCAATAACGAGTCGCCTACTGCATCCGAAACACTTTCAAAAACAAGTACGATTGCGGAAATAAATAGCCACCCCGGTGTCGAGCACCAAACAGCGGAAATTGTTGCCAAAGATCATATTGAATCAGCACCCGTAAGTTACCAAATTATCTTTCATGACATTTTTTATTTTATTTTTTTGAAATGATATCTTTCGCTAGACGGGGGCGCTTAAAATGCTGAAATCTCACGAAAAATGCATTTTTTTGTTTTTGAAAATTATAACTTAAAAATACGTTGTAATACCTGACCTGTAATACCTTTTCGAAAATTGAAAACACCTAAAAAATCCAAATAATCCAAAATACCTAAACACCAATTGACCAGTTATCTTATGAAAGTAGAGGGGGTTGGTTATAAGGTCAGCCATTTGTGCCGTTATAAGGCCAAGACAGTTTTTTGCACTAAGGTCAAGTCAGTTTTTTTTACCTTGGCCGTATAACCAACCCACCTGTATTAAAAGTGTCAAGATAACCTTTGAGATTTGGTATAAATGGGGAAATCGCGAAAAACTGGCAAAGCTAAGTTGTAGAGCTCCGCAAACCACGGTGATCTGATTAATCCAATGTTGACCACCAGAGCTGTTTGAAAATATCAACCTACGCAGAACGTTTTTTTTGTTCTGTGACAGCTGGTGCGTCATTATGTGAAACTTTTTTAGAGTGAAAATGGAATGGCATATATTAATGGGGTTCACTCGTCGCTTAACTCGACGGGTAGCAAGGCCGTGAACTTTGCTAAAAACGAAATTGGATCTCGTATACGATATATATAGTTTTACAATTATAACGATCCCCTTAAACAAGGTGCACAAAACTTTTTTCTCCGATTGAAAAAAAAATTGAAAATATTCACGAAAAACATCCAAAATGGGCAAATGCGCGTCATTATGTGATACTTCTTTAGAGTGAAAATGGAAGCGCACATATAAATGGGGTTAACTC